>CAUDMG010000191.1:627500-910000 GCA_958450375.1 Homarus gammarus
TTGGAACTATCATCTGATGTTGCTTCCTGTTCATCAGAAGAACTATCAAAGAAGTGATAAACATCTTGACACAGCTCTTCCTCTCTTTGGATGGCTTCTTCACTCTTCATTTTCTTCTTTTGTTCCCTCTCTTGGATTTGTTCTCTCTTCTTGGCATTAGCAATCTGCTTCTTTGTTTCTGAATAATCTATTGAACCCATTTGCATACTTCCTTGGCCTTCTGCCTTTGTCCTCTGTGCCTTTATAAATTCAAGCTCTAAAACAGGGATCTTCTTTTCACGAGGACAACCACAATCAATGTGGGAATTATTTTCTCTCTTACCTGAGTGAGAACAGTTGGATTCAGAACATAATTGTATGGAGCACTTGCAGGTCAAAATGTCAAACAGAGTATCAAGTGTGTGCAGAAATTCATTTTTCCTGGCCAAGTTTCCTTTACCAAGTGATGTTTCAACTGCTTTGTGCCATAATTTCGTTAGTTTTAGCTCAATAGTTCGACACTGATTAATCACAGGTGGTTTGAATAGTGCATTAGCTTTTGTCCATTGATGCAGAAGAGGGACTATCATGTCATTTATGAGTTCTTTATCTGTATAGTTCCTTCTGTCCTTTGCATTTTTTTCTCGAAGGAGTAACCCTAATCTTAGCATGTCTCTCACTGTTGGAAGTTCTGATACAGGAAGCTCCTTCCCTTTACCAACTAGCAGGCTCAAGTGGGTTGACAACTGACTTCTTGTCTTCAATTTTGACATCTTCACACTATCTGACAAATAGAAAAATATTTCAATGTTTCATAATTCAATTGTTGTTTCCAAAAATATCAATTTGTTTATCAAAAATGCTGTAACAGAAATAACATAATAATTTCTTAGAACATAGTGTTTTATACAATGATATAAGTAACTGCGACAATCAATATGCCCTACTTACAATAATTAAAATGTAGAATTCGTCTGGTAGAGTAGGTGCAAGTGCAATGAGAGCAAACCACCGTCTATGATATCTAGAAGGAGAGTGAGCCGGGCGCCTTATCCTCACGCTTGGTACAAGTCAAAACAAGAATTAAACTGTCCCACACGGAGAGCCTGTTCATGTTCATGTTCTGACATGCATATTGTACACAAGCTATAGAACCATAAAATACTCCATAATCCATATGCTTACATGAGATTAGTTAATATCAAGTGAATAATTCTAATCAAGTCTCATTAATTTGTTGAAATACTGATATTTGAAACTTTAAGGTATAATTGATGTAGGTGAGGGTTATTTCAATTCATTTTTGTTTGCTAATCTCAAGTTTAGACATAAGGAGGCACAATATTTTGACTACCAAATTTGATTTTTAACATGTTGACAAAATTGACACACCCTAATATCTATCTATATATATATATATATATTATATATATATATATATATATATATATATATATATATATATATATATATATATATATATATATATATATATATATATGCAAGTAAATCACTGTGGGTGAGCATGATCCAGGTACATGCTGATAACCACCAGGAAAGAAGAAAACACGAAGTTCCCAAGCGTTTTCGTGTAATTCACATCTTCAGGGGTGAGTACAGACGAAGAAGTACAAAACAAGGTATATATATATATAGGAGGGTGAGATGAGCTCCACAATGGTCAGGTATTACGTAATGACCCTACTAATCTTTAAAAAGCACCGCAACGGTCGGTAGTCAGAGTGCACGTTGACCCAACCTTTTCACCTGGTTACAAATCTTCTTAATTACAAAATTGTCCAGTTTGTACATACCATTACTCAAATTCATGTTGACTGCTTCGGTTTGTTTAATGAGACTAGATTCTATAATGTTCCTACTGTCAATTGAAATACAAGGTAATATTGAGGCGGCATTATCCCAGTCAATGCAATGCTTGTTATCCCTCAAATGAACAAACAGAGCATTGGATTCCTGGCCTGTCCTAACACTATATTTATGTTGTTTAAGTCTAGTTACAAGATCGTTACCTGTCTGGCCTAAGTAAAACATATTACATTCCTTGCAAGGAACCTTATAAATGCAGCCGCTTGTATTGTTGGGGGAGTTCTTGATTAACATTTGTTTAACAGTGCATGAGTTTTTAAATGCCACATTGACGATCCAGGTTTTTAGTTGTAAAGGAATTTGAGAGAAATTTTTGTGAAATGGTAATACTAAGAGATTCTTATGGTCATGGGTGGGCTTGGGATCAGTTCTATAAAAAGATTTCTTAGTAATGTTCAGGCATTTGTCTATGAAAGATATAGGGTATTTAAGTTTCAAGCAAATATTATAGATATATTAATATTCCTCATCAATGAATTCCGGGCTTCAAATTCTCAAAGCACGTAAAAACATTGTTGAAAATACTGACTGTTTGACTCTATTATGGTGGGCAGAATAATAATGAATGTATGAACACACATTAGTAGGTTTTCTATAAATACTGAACTTAAAGGTGTTACCTATTCTGTGTATCAGACAGTCTAGGAAAGGCAATTTACAGTCATGCTCTAATTCCACAGTGAATTTGATCGAGGGGGCTAAGTTGTTAAGTTGTGGCAGGAAAGCTTTTAGGTCCTCATTACATGGCCAGAGACATAATACATCATCTACATATCTAAACCAGACTGCTGAAGGTGGTAAAATATTACTTAATAGTTTCTTTTCAAGGAATTCCATATATAGGTTGCTTAATACAGGTGAGAGTGGATTACCCATTGCCATACCAAATTTTTGAGCATAATATTCTCCATTAAATTCAAATTTACAATCCTTAATACATAGTTTGATGAGTTCGATGAAGTTGTCTTTCGAGACGGGCAATGGAATATTATCCAGGGAATCTATGAGGAACTCCAGTAAATCATCAACTGGGACCTTTGTAAAGAGTGATGTTACATCAAAACTGTCCAGTTTAAAATCATAATTAATGTGTAAGTTATTGAGTTTATCAACCAGATCCCTATTATTCTTAATATTAGAGTTAGAAATGTTGCCAACTAGGGGATTTAGTAAAGAAACTAACCAGTTAGATAATTTATAAGAGATTGACCCAACTGAGCTGATGATGGGTCTTGCTGGGTTATTAGGCTTGTGGGTCTTGATTACACCGTACATGTATGGCAGTGGAGGGGACGTTGAAGTAAGATGTTTAATGAGAGTAGCTTTGCCTCTCAATAGAAACTTCAGTTTTTTGTTGAACTGGGTGTTAACTGTGTTGAGAGGATTATTTATGAGCTTAGAATATGTTGCAGCATCACATAAAAGGTCATTCATTTTAGAAATATAATCATCTTTGTTTAAAATCACTACTGCGTTGGCTTTATCTGCTTTAGTTACATGTAGATCCTTATTTTTCTTAAGGGATTGGATTGCTTTGGTGAATCTTTCTGGACAATTTTGTAATTAAGAAGATTTGTAACCAGGTGAGAAGGTTGGGTCAACTTACACTCTGACCTGACTACCGACCATTGCGGTGCTTTTTAAAGATTAGTGGGGTCATTACCTTATACCTGACCATTGTGGACCTGATCTCACCCTCCTCTGTATATATGTATATACCTTGTTTTGTACTTCGCCTTAGTCTGTACTCACCCCTGAAGATGTGAATTACACGAAAGCGCTTGGAAACTTTGTGTTTTCTTCTTTCCTTGTGGTTATCAGCATATATATATATATATATATATATATATATATATATATATATATATATATATATATATATATATATATATATATATATATATATATATATATATAGGGAACTTCGTGTTTTCTTCTTTCCTTGTGGTTATCAGCATATACCTAGATCACGCGCACCTACAGTGATTTACTTGCATATATATATATATATATATATATATATATATATATATATATATATATATATATATATAATATATATATATATATATATATATATATATAATATATATATATATATATATATATATATATATATATATATATATATATATATATATATATATATATATATATTTCATTAGCCCAAAAAAGCACGCGGACTTCTGCATACAATCAACACCTCACCCCGCCAGGATTTGGTAAAACGTTACTCTGACCACCTAAGTGATACGGGTAGTCCCCATTAGAGGTTCACGGCACCATAAGCTCTTTGAACAGGCTTTGTGTGAAATATAACAGAGTCTAGGACTGCTTTTACTATCCTGGTGGTCCAGAGGTAACGTTCCCCGGTAACAGTCATGGGGCCGTGGGTTCGAATCCTGGCGGGGTGAGGTGTTCATTATATATATATATATATATATATATATATATACAAGTAAATCGTATGTACAAACTGGATAATTTTGTGATTATGAATATTTGTAACCAGGTGAGAAGGTTGGGTCATCTTACCCTATGACCTGACTACGGACAGGTGCTGTGCTTAGAGATGGCATGGTCAATTTTTTTATTAAGAAGATTAGTAAGGGTTGCTTAGTGGCCAACGCCAAGCGGTACGCTTCCGAAGGGCTGTCTCCACTTTTCAGTCACTCACCTGTGGCGTCCCCCAAGGCACCAAGATGGGATCGTTTTGCTTCCTTATGCTTTCAATGATGCCCTAAAAGAAACCTCTTCTCGCTGGAAATATCTAGACGACTCTACCATTGGCATCAGTGTTAAGAACTCGGCTCCACCAGGATTTATTGAACAGTCTCCAAAATTGGGCCACCAACAACCAGTCACCATCAACTATATTAAGGCCATGGTTATGCACATCAACCTCTCCTCCAACCTTGTCCCACCTCCCTCCATTACACACTCCAGGTTGTGGACTCCAGAAAGCTCCTCGGCGTCACTATAGATAATAAACTAAATTGGAAAATACACGTCAGTGCAGTTGTCAAAAATTCCAGTTTTCGTCTCCACATTCATACTTACTGAGCTCACCTATGCCTCCCCTGCCTAGTTTTCCTCCCTAACTGAAACACAACAGAAACACCTAGAAAAAGTGCAAAAGAGGGCATGCAAAATTATTCTCTCCCCTCCCCTACTCCACATATCAAGAAGTTCTCAACAAACTGGCCCTCACGGTTCTCTCTGATCATCATCACGACCTCATCTGCAAATTTGGTGAGAAGCTTCTGCACCATCTTCGATACCGGCTCCTACTACCTCCCCCCCCCCCCCACCCCCGAGATCCCTCGTCCGTGAATTTATGTTCGACACCACAACCGCATCCAGCCCATACAAGCACGTACTGATCGCGATATGAACAGCCTAGCCCCAACAATTATAAAAATTATCAGCAACTCGTAATCAACCAGTGTAATCACTCCCAGCCAATCTCATCTTTTTGCACTGTCACTATGCTGAAATGGCCTGTAGTATAACCTTCTCCCCACTTAGTTATTATATATCATATTTGTATCACTAATGTTACTTGTATATTATTTGTAAATCAAGAGACCCATTCCCCAATTATGTAATTGTATATTTTCAGCATTCCGGCTGCCATGCTCTTTCAATAAACCGTTAATTATGCTATTATTTATTATTATTACACACGTTACACTACACATACGTTACACTACACGTTTTGTCTCTTTTGAATAAGATTTTATGTAATTGCGCCTGCCTTATTTTGTGTTGTTGTCTTCTTGCGTTTTTGACAGATGATTAGGAAAACAGTTATTTTGACAGGAGACACCCTTGCCTTACACACCTCCCAGAGCACCATTCATATAATATCTTACAGAACAGTATAGTTATTTTGACCTTGAGTTTTTACAAGTAATTCACAGCATTACCGTGGCAGTAATTAGCACAAATAACCAACAATTACCCTGGAGGCAGGAGCTCACCATACCTTTGTTCCTTCATAACGGGAACAAGAGTCGTCCCTCGAGCCACAAAATTACCTGGGAAAATGTCACAGCCCTTAAATGTTGGTCCCGTCTTTCCCCCCCCCCCCCACACCATTCCTTATTTACCTAATGGACTGTGTAGGATCCCTCCATTGGTGTTGATAATTTTGTTAACGGCTATTTTAATTCCAGTACAATTCGTGATTCCGAAGGGTGGGCTGGTAGACCGTTCAATAGGCCTATCACTCTCTGTGTGAAATGAATAAAAGTATTGAGTATCGAGTGTCTTAATTTACTTATGTCTGTGACATAACGGTGAAGGAAAAACAATATTGGAAAAGAAGTGTGATGGCGTGAACCTGGAGGAGTGTGGTCAAGGGTACCGTTGGCTCGGGTAGGCGAGCCACGGTACTGTATACCTATGCCTTATTGTCAGTCTGTGGTAAACTAGTCAGTTAACAAAATTTATGTGTGTAGAATCTTTCTATACTTTACATCACGGATGTTGGTAAATATATATATTTTACTGTATGTTCTTAGTTGTGTTCTAAATTACTTGTTTTTATGAGAGCCTCATGGCACACACACTGTAAAGACTCAGACGATGAATTTTCCCATAACTAAGGATAACAGAAGGCAGTTTGCAACCATAAAGTCTCTTTAATGCGATTTCGATATTTGTCGCAGCCTCTTTCTGCCATTTACAGATGTTCTCAAATATATAATTAAGGGAAGCAATAACCTACGAAGTTTAAAGAATCAAGACCAGACAAAGAGTGGTGTGAGTGGTTTGGTGAGTGTGGAGCCTGGGAGTCGGTTGCACCACGATACGTGGCCACAGTTTCCGCTCACCGTTCCAATAATCATGTCGATCTAACCAAGGTCTGTACCTGGGATCTAACCTCTTGGTCTACATCTCCGTGACCTCACTGTCACCGCACACTCATAGTTATAGCTGACTTGGATTACATTTCTTCTTTAATCAGGAGAAATATTATTGCAAAACAAATATATCCTCGACTAGGGGAACTTTTGGGATTCCAAGTACTGTACATTTGAGCTAATTTTCAGGTTTTTGTCCACAGTTGAGGCAATTATGGCAAATTTTCCTCTGACTATAAGGACTAAGAGGCATCTCATCACCAGGGTAACCTTGAGGCAACGAAGTATAGATGGAGCATGGTGAAAGAGGCACTGATGAGTGGAGCCGCGTAAGAGTGATGATGGAGGCAGTACTAGCTCTTAGCTACAGAAGGCAGTTTACTTATAAGAACATAAGAAAATAAGGAGTCTGCAATAGGCCGGTTGGCCTGTGCATGGCAGCTCCTGTCGAGAGTTACTACCACTCTCTATCATCCATGAATCTATCTAGCCTCCTTTTGAAACTTTCCAGAGTTCCCGCACTTACTACAAAGTTGCTAAGCTTGTTCCACTCGTCCACCACCCTATTTGTGAACCAGTTTCTTCCTATCTCCCTCCTAAACCTAAGCTTATCCAACTTGAATCCGTTGCTCCGAGTCCTATCCTGCTCGGATATTATAAGAACTTTATCTATATCCCCTTTATTGATTCCTTTCACCCACTTAAATACTTCTATCATATCTCCTCGCACTCTTCGTCTTTCTAGGGAATGCAAGTTAAGTTTCTTTAACCTATCCCGATATGGAAGGTTTCTAAGTGCCGGAATCATTTTCGTCATTCTTCGCTGCACCGACTCTAGTGAATATATATCCATTCTATAATAGGGGCACCAGAACTGAACCGCATAATCGAGGTGCGGCTTGACTAGCGCAAGATATAGTTGCAATAAGACCTCTGCACTCTTGTTACTTTCACTTCTAGATATAAAACCCAATACTCTGTTTGCCTTATTTCGAACATTAACGCACTGTTTTCTAGGCCGTAGGTCCGGGCTTACAAGTACCCCTAGGTCTCTTTCACAAGTCGACTTCTCTAGGTTGATGTTGTTAAGGCTGTATACATTATAAGTATTTGTTCTTCCAATATTAAGTACGCTGCACTTGCTGGTGTTGAATTCATTTGCCATTTTTCAGACCACCCCTGCAGTTTATTTAGATCCTCCTGTAATGTATTTGCATCCTGCCCTGAATTAATTTGCCGCCCTATTTTGGTGTCATCCGCAAACTTGCTTATGTCACTGCTGATCCCAGTATCTAGATCGTTTATGTAGATTATGAACAAGAGTGGGCCTAGTACTGACCACTGGGGAACCCCACTGGTTACACGGCCCCACTCAGATTTAACACCATCTACTCTGACCCTCTGCATTCTATCGGTGAGCCATGATTTTATCCAATTTAAAACTTCCCCTCGATACCATGAGCCTTAATTTTTCTCAGAAGCCTCTGATGCGGTACTCTGTCAAATGCTTTGCTAAAGTCTAAGTAAATAACATCGTAATTTTCGTCATTATCTACTACCTCGAAGACTTTCCTAAAAAACGTTAGCAGATTTGTTAGACAAGATTTTCCCTTTGTAAACCCATGTTGAGAGTCGTAGATTAATTTGCTTTTCTCTAGATGCAATCGGATGCTATCTGCTATAATTGATTCAAAAAATTTCCCCAATACTGACGTCAAACTGATCGGCCGGTAATTTGACGCTGATGCTCTGTCTCCCTTTTTGACCATGGGTACTACATTTGCCTGTTTCCACAAGTCTGGCACAACTCCACTGTCTAATGATTTTGTAAATAAGTTTAGTGAGGAACCTGGAGAGGCCCACCACTGCCTTCACTCGCCAGAGATAACAGTTTTAATCTCGCCCAGTAACCTGGAGAAAGAGAGAGACAGTGCCGGCAATGTCATTACTTACTCCTAAGACAGATAATGGAACCTCCTTAACATAACTCTTAAGCAAAGGATCTCATTTGTTTGCGACACCCATGGTGGAATCTTATATTTCAATATCTGTCTCAAGGTGTTAGCATTTTACTTTCTGCAATTATTTTATTCAGTGTAGTTTTATTTGAAATTTATGCTTATTTTGCAATACACTTCCTTTTGTTTTTGATGGAATTTAAGTAGAGAAGTGGTGTGTAGGTGTGTGGCAAAGCACAATATATTTTGCTTGGCGACATTCTTGCCATATTACCGTATTCAGCTCTCACGTTCATGGTTTATATAGTATTTATCCTGCACTTGACCGTGGAGACTGCATGTTCAGTGTTACGCAACCCCGGACTTAGCTGACAGTGATCTATCTTGGTTTAGAAGCATCTCACGAATTTGCAAACCGTGTATAATTCTATTCTCCTTGCCATAAAATACTCTGACGTAGTATACCCTTTATTTACAGCGACTGCGTCAACGGCTCCAGAGCAAATACATCATACAGAAAGCGGCACAGCAGGAGGAACACAGCGAGAACATCACACATCAATAATAAGGCCAGCATACAGAGAGCTGCACAACAGAGCGATAACACAAGAACAACATCATGAGAGGCTGGACTCCTCTGGTGGCGCTAGTGTGGCTGCTACAGGTACTGGGCTCTTGCGCCATCGGCGGGTATCCAGGTGAGTCCTTCTTGTGTTATCCAGAGACCTGTCTACATCCTATATATCAGTCCACATTCCATACACCTGATTACACTCTATGCACCTTTGTATATCTCCCACACCTGTTTATACCCGATACGCATGTTTACATTATATACTCGCTACATACTTATATTCGATCCATACACCTGTCTATCCCAACGAACATTGTCACATCCCATACACCTGCCCAAGTCACCTACCAGTTGTGTAGCAACACCCACCTGTAAGCACGTAACAGTTGTGTAGTATCAAACACACACGTGTAAAAACATAACTGTTGTGTAACAACACACACCTGTAAACATCTAACAATTGTGTAGCAACACACACCTGTTAACACCAAACAGTTGTGTTGCACCCCACACCCGTAAACGTTTAAGAGATGTGTAAAACTTCAAAAACGTGAACACCAAACAGTTGTGTAGCAACCCCACACCTGAAAACACCTACGATGTGTGTAGCACCTGATATGTGTTAACACTGACTGTTGTGTACCAACATACACCTGTACACACCTAACAGCTGTATAGCAACACACCCGTATACACCTAACAGCTGTGTAGCAACACACACCTGTAAACACCTAACAGTTGTGTAACAACCGACACCTGTATACACCTAACAGCTGTGTAGCAACACACACCTGTAAACACCTAACAGTTGTGTAGCAACACACACCTATAAAAACCTAACAGTTGTGTAGCAACACACACCTATAAACACGTAACAGTTGTGTAGCACTTCACACCTGTAAACACCTAACAGTTGTGTAGCAACACACACCTATAAACACGTAACAGTTGTGTAGCACTTCACACCTGTAAACACCTAACAGTTGTGTAACAACCGACACCTGTATACACCTAACAGCTGTGTAGCAACACACACCTGTAAACACCTAACAGTTGTGTAACAACAGACACCTGTATACACCTAACAGCTGTGTAGCAACACACACCTGTAAACACCTAACAGTTGTGTAACAACAGACACCTGTATACACCTAACAGCTGTGTAGCAACACACACCCATAAAAACCTAACAGTTGTGTAGCAACACACACCTATAAACACGTAACAGTTGTGTAGCACCACACACCTGTAAACACCTGACAGTTGTGTAGCACCACCTATGTAAGCACCTAAGAGATGTGGAGCACCACACACCTGTAAACACCTATCAGTTATGTAGCACAGCATATGTGTAAACACCTAACAGTTGTGTGTACCCACGCACCTGTAAACACCTAACAGTTGTGTACCACAACACCTGTAAGCTCCTAACAGTTGTGTTGCACCTCATATGTGTTAACATGTCCACATCTCCAGAGTAACAACTGTGTCTCCGACACTTCTTTAACTTTCATTGTTGCTCCTTACTTTCGTATTTCTTATTGACCTCATAATATTCACTCCACATACTGTTCCGTTGCTTCATATTCATATGATAATGTTGATTCAACATTTGCCTGTACATTCCCATTTTTCTTTCTGCCATAATAGTCCGGCAGTGTGAGGGGCCAATAGTCCGGCAGTGTGAGGGCCAATAGTCCGGCAGTGTGAGGGGCCAATATTCCGGCAGTGTGAGGGGCCAATAGTTCAGCAGTGTGAGGGGCCAATAGTCCGGCAGAGTGAGGGGCCAATAGTACGGCAGTGTGAGGGGCCAATAGTCCGGCAGTGTGAGGGGCCAACTTCAAAGTGTTTAAGATATATTTTTTCTCCTTTGATTATTCTTCTATCGGGTTTCAGCGAACAGTTCCAGGCGGGTGTGAAGTTCTCACCCTTGGGCAATTTTAATTACACAATATTAAATATGTGCACTAGTAGACTACGTATATAAATGGATATTTTCATACATATGAAGATCCATACAGCCCCATACAGCGTGGATTAACACAGTAATGGATTAGAAAAGATGGTGTCACTCTTCTTTGCTGCTGGACTTATCAATTATGCAAGATATGGCCTGTACTATCTCTGATCTATGGAACAGATGCCAAAAGATGTTCGTGTACATTTCCTGATATCTATGCACACCGTGCACCACATTGTCGGTATCGACAATGGGATATTGAGTCACGTGACCAAAGAGACCACCTCCATGCGCATTGCGCCTTGGTCATGGTCAATCGGGCATCGTTGGTGTCACCATCAAACCTGAAACTGTCAAGACTTGGGCGTAGAGTCTCCATGTGTTTAACAGCCTACTCAGTAGACTGGACTCCACGAGAAACAAAACTGATGAAGAAGTGTCACAATTATATCATAAAGAAGGGAAATCCAGAATGAAAGTTGATGATACTGATGGAAAGAACCCCGTGACAATTTAGAAGTTTGTATCAACCCATTGAATGAGAATAAAAGCACTGATGATTTAGTGAATATTGTAATTGGACAAGTAAACAGCAACAAATCAGTCGACATTGGTGGTGCTTATGAAGTGGGCAAGAGCCGGATGGAACAGTTCGAGCAACAATGGCCTGATAGCTTTCATGAGACACTTCATAAATCAGTCACAGCGATGACATCCGGTCGGAAACATATCAAAGTGGCAGACAAGAAAGAGTATGATATTAAAATCATCAATGGGAAAGCCACATCTGGAAGACTAGTTCCTGTGGAAATCTCTGGAGGGGACATCACCAGGAGAATAGACATGAGAGTAACACACGATGAGACTGATATAATCATCCGGCAAAACATTCAAGCAAATGCCAACATTGTACTGGTGGTTGCTGATGGCACGGATATATTTGTGCTGTTTTGTAATTTCATCTCTGCTGGCAGTATCAGGAGCCAAGTGAGGATGATTTCACCCATCAAAGGTCGTTCCATGATGTCCAGCAATGCCAGTGTAAGAAGACATCGAGAGGGAATGAGCTATCTTCTGCCCACACGCGGATTAACAGGCTGGAGATACAGTTGCCGCATACTTTGAAATAGGTAAGGATACAGTTTTGAAAGACACTCGGGTCTCGGGCACGTAACGTTGATGCTATTGGGAATACTGAGAATTCCCTACTAGATGGTCTCCCATAAGCTACAGCATTTGTACTACCATGCGACAGCCAGTCCAGATGTCAAACAATGACAGAAATCAGACAGAAAATATGGTCTAGTAAATTATCTCTTTCCATTTGTGCTGCTCCTAAGTTGTCCTTACTTCCAACCACAGACGCATTCGGGGAAAATGTAGCAAGGACACATCTACAAGATGCAATCTGGATACATGCAGCAGATGTCAGAGAGAAGACAGAGTGTAGGGTCAACACTAACCCCTGTGACATTATCACCAGATGTTCTTCAGGCACCGGAAAAATTACTCAGAGTGATAAGGTGTACATGTGAGAGTGAGTTGGCCTGTAATACAATACGTTGTGGGTATAACAGCGCCAACATGGCATGCACCAAGTTCTGCGCTTGTCAGGTTTTGCGCAGTGTGGCAGTGCTGTGTTTGTTTACATTCGACAGAAGGAAACACGCCATTGTAAACATACTATGAAATTGAGCTTCCTTAGAGGGGTGATGGAAGCCATCTTGAATTATTAAAATTACCCAAGGGTGAGAACTCCACACCCACCTGGTACTGTTCACTGAGACCCTATAGAAGAATAATCAAACGAGAAAAAAACCTATATCAAATATTGATGTTCAGGTCAAATATCCACTAACACTGTCGGATTATAAGGTTCTCTCTCTCCACATATTTCCCATCGCAATTGTCACATTTTCTCCTGCAACTCTGTGATTCATTCACTACTCAATATTCTACCCACACACCCACTTCACAAGATCTGATATTCATCCTCCCTCATTCTATCCCTATTCGAGCTCACATTTATTTGTTGCTGTCTCCCTTCTCTACTTATTTTCATCACCTTAGTTCACAGTCACTAACAAACTTCTCCTAGTTCATTCATTCATTCCTAAAAAAATATAACTTCTCCCGAGTCGCTCATTTGAGCAGTGTCATCTGTAAATAACACTTGTACAACATGTACTTCTTCACGTCACGTCCTCCTCAGGTACGTTCTACCAGATCATGCTACTCCTGAACAAGGACCGCAAGTACGGACGCACAGCCCCGTCTCCCAGCCGCCTGTGGGCCATCCTCGACCCTGCCGCCTCCCTTGGCTCCCTAAGTCACGAGCCTCTTAACTCCAATCGCATCGTCAGGAGCACACTTCTGAGGTACCTCGACCGGTTCACGCCTCTTAGCAGTGTGTGTGTGTGTGTGTGTGTGTGTGTGTGTCCTCTTCTGAACTCTTTCCTTAAGGTTCTTTGCAGTCAAGACATTCGAGAGATTTTTTGTATTCCACTTTTATACCAGCACCAGTAAATGTACTATAAATCGTCAACTGCACAACCACTAGCAAAGGTTTTGGGTTCAGTGAGAGTTGGACTGTCACCACAGTCACTGGAAATCAACCGATATAATGTTGCGAACAATAGTTCGGTCTATACTTAAGTGAATACAATTGTTGTTCAGGGGTGTCAGTGTGGTGTACACGTAGGTGTGAAAACGCAACTAATTTAACTAAATTTTGGTGTTCATTATCTGATCTTTAAGTCAAGAAAATGTACGGTAACTTTTGTCAGAAGCTGTGATTGCGCACAGTATATGGCTGGGGCCTACTGGTCATATTTTAGAGTTTCCAAAGGGACAAATCTAAATTATTGTTGGTATTGTTTTTTCGAGTCTTTTGATATAATTGTACTTGAGGGTTTGGTCAGAGTACCGTAAAATATTGCTGTTTATGTAGAAAGTTTTCTCCTTACATGTGATATAGTTTATTTTCTGCGGAACAAAACTGAAACGTAATAGTATATTGTAAACGAGGATTATTACCTTATTAATTATACCGGTAGTATAGTTTGTATAACGCTAGAAAACAAATATATGAAGGAAAAAATAAATTTTTATAAAATACAGTATTGTATAACATCTACAGTAAGTATCGAATAAATAAAATGACCTCAAAATAGTTATGAGTATCGTAGGTAGTAGGTAGTAGGCAGCTACCAAACAGGGAGGTACTACGGCCTGGGAAGAGATTGGAAGCATAAAGTATGGCAGCAGGGTCTAATGGTAGACCCTGCTGCCATACGGCATCACGAAAATTTTGACCAAGTCCCAGGTTGCTGATCTGTCTTTCTGCCTTATTTACACACAGTTGTAGGGTCTTACTCTTGATGTGTTCTATTCTTTCTATTCTTTTATTCGCCTATGTAAGTTGATATTAATATTGAAGCGAGACCTTCTCGGATGGATCCCACTGGTCGGGAAGGTTGTGGACCCCAGGGCCGACCTGATCATCATCAAGCTACTGGGGCCTCAATTGACGTCACCGCAGGTGCTGGAAGATCGTCTTTTTTCACACTTAATTTTTCCAACATTCGCGGCCTGAGATCCAATTTTCTTTCTGTGAAGCACCATCTATTAACCTCTTCCCCCGACCTCTTACTACTATCTGAACTTCAACTAATCAAAGCAGCGTCACCCAAACCTTTTCAAGTCTCCAACTTCAACCATTATACCTCCTTCCGTTCTAAGGGAGGTGTATGCGCCTACTGCAACACACGTACACCTATAGCTCGACTCTCGGATCCTGAATCTTCTCTTTATGATATCATCTGGCTCAAAACATCTCTAGCAACTATGCCTATTTTTCTTTGTTTCTTATACTGTTCTCCCAAATCTACCAACTATTTGACTATCTCACTTCTTGCCATGAGTCGTTGCTATCCACACACCCCAACACCGAGATCCTCTACCTAGGGGATTTCAATGTACATCACAGAGAGTGGCTTTGCTCTGCAAGGGATGACCCAGGTGGAGCTGAGGCATTCTCTTTTTCCCTACTTAATGATCTGGAACAAATAATTAAACACTCTACACGTGTTCCAGATCGACACGATCAACTTACTAACATTCTTGATCTTTGTTTTACCTCTAACCCCTCACACTATTCATACTTAATTTCTGCCCCCTTTGGGTCTTCTGATCACAATATTATTTCTATTAAATTAAACTGGACACTGTATAATATGGACACGAAGTAGTACCTTAAGCTGTGTATTCTTATATTACTCTATTAATTATGTATAGTAAAGTATTACAGAACATGTATTAATCCTATGTAATATTTCCATTTATTATGCACCATGTTATGTATGTGAATTATCATATTTACATATTATGTATTCAGCTTGTGAATGCTGGCATCTGTACATGCCAGCGCGGAGTGATACAGAGAGTTGAGATCGCTAGTCCTCATGGTTTGGAAGCCGACTGTCTATTAGTTCCTCTGTATATCTCCCGTACGAGAATAAGAACCAATTTTCAAGATAACAAGTGTTTGTGTATACCCTCAGTAGTGTAGAACATTTTGGGGGTATCAAAGACAAACATAGAGACACAACCTTCTCCTCCACCACCTTCTAAACGCTAACTATGGCACTATTCGAGGGCAAACTGGCAATCTTTGTGAGAATTCTTCTCTGACTTTCCTTGGGATGAATGTTGCTTTTCCACTCGGGATGCCTCGGTATGTGCTGACAGCATTGCTGGGGTTCTACAGGGTGGTATGAGTGCATTTATCCCATCTTCTACATAAACTTTCACTTTACAATCATGGTTTGATCGCTCCTGTTCTCTTGCATGTCGGGAGAGAGATAGGTCGTATCAAGTCATGAAACTATCTCCTTCTCCTATTACCCACTCATCTTTCATTGCTTCTAGGAATCGTTGTAAGGCTATTCTTAGGTAGGGACAAGCGGAATTTTATAAAAAGAAAGACCGCTGACCCGACTATCTCTTCTTCTAGTAAATCCTTCTGATCCTCAACCAATAACACCTGTAATAACCTCTGCACTCCCTCTTTTCCTCCTCTCTTCCGACCTGATAACTCTATAGACAACTCTCTCCCTGCTAAAGCCAATCTCTTTGGCACCTTAATCTCCTCTAACTCCACCTTAGACGATTCCAACTCTACCCCTCCTACCCCTGCTCCAACTGAACCTATGCACTTTCTTATAATCTCAACTCGCAGGGTTGCTGGTGTGTTATCCTGGTTGGACGTGAGTAAGGCGCATGGACCGGACGGAATACCCTCTCGTGTTCTGAGGGAGTGTGCTGAAATTCTAGCGACTGTGCTTGCTCGCCTCTTTCGCCTTTCCCTCAAAACCCAAACTTTTCCTTCTTCTTGGTAGCATGACTCGGTTCAGCTCATCTCGAAGAAGGGTGACCATTCCAATCCCTCTAACTATCGCCCCATTGCCCTAACTTCATCCCTCTCTAAGATTTTCGAAACTATCTCAAACTCTCATTTCTCCGTCACATTGAACGCCTTTCTCTTTTGTCGGATCTCCAGTATGGCTTTCGCCAGGCGAGATCTACTGCACCCATCTTTGGTCATCCTCTCTTAGGGATTATGGGGAAATTTTCGTTGTGGCCCTCGACATCTCCACAACATATGACAGGGTGTGGCACAAGCCTTTTTTCTAAATTTCCCTCTTATGGTTTCTCTATTTTCTAGCTTCCTTGAGAACCGATCCATGACTGTTGTTGTAGAGGGATCGATCTCTCGTTCTTTCTCTATCAATAGTGGTGTCCCACAGAGTTCTGTTCTTTCACCTACTCTCTTCCTTGTTTTATCAATAATTTACTTCACACAAAGACTAATTCTATCCATTCTTACGCTGATGATTCTACCCTTCACTCTTCTTCACATTTTCCCTTCCCCCTAATTCTAAAACTAGATCTGTTACTTTAGCTGATATTATTTCACTTATCAATGTGGATCTGTGCAGCATCTCCGAATGGGGAGGTTAGAGCTTTGTTAAATTCAGTAGTAATAAAACACCGTATTTCCAATTACACTTTTCAAATTAGATGATCTCACACCAATCACATTTCAGGACGCAATCTTTCTGCCAAATTCTAAAATAGATATGCTAGGCCTCACCATTTCCCCTAATATGTCATGGAAGCCACACATCCACAACATTGCTAAAGTTGCCTCCCGAAAGCTGAGAATGCTGTACAGATGCCGTAGCTACTTCACTCCTGAGCAGTTGCTTCAAGTTCATAAGGGATTCATTCGTCCTAACTTGGAGTACTGCTCTCATATCTGGCGTGGCTCTTCTTCTATCCCACTGTAAGATTGGGTGGAATCAAAGGCATTTCGTCGTATTAATTCGCCTCCTTAGTTGATAATCTTTCCTCTCTTTCTCTTCGCCGCAATGTTGCTTCACTTCTCTTTTACAGGTACTTTAACGGGTAATGTTCGGTGGATTTTGCATCCTGTGTACCGCTCGTTACACTCGTCTTGCCCGCGGTCCCCACCGTTCTCTTTGGATGTCGGTCACACCAGAATAACCCGTTATAGTACATCCTTCTTTCCCCACACAGTCAAACTGTTGAATGCATTGCCTTCTTCTGTATTTCCATACTCATACAATCTGTCTCACCTTAAAAAGCTGGTTTTTCGGCATCTTCGTGGTGTAGATTAATATAGATTTTTTTTTCTATTATAATTTCTTCAGCAGAAACTCGGAACCCCGCCAGCTAGTGAATGAGCAGGAGGAGGATCTGAAAATGGACTCCCCTCCAGAGGATCTCAAATTGGAGGAGGCTCAGACAGAGGCTACAATGGAGAAGTCTCAGATACAGACAACAATGGAGGAGGCTCAGATGCAGTCAACAATGGAGGAAGCTCAGACGCCGGCAACATTGGAGGAGACTCAGACGCATACAACAAATGCCGAGGTACCACCTGCGGACACTGAAGGGGGAGGTGACACCAGGAATGAACCTTCGGATGTCAGTGATGGTCCAGGTGGGTGCTGACATACTTAAGTGTTGTTGAGTCAGCAGGACTTTCTCTCTTTCTCGTATGTATATTCTCCACTGACTTATATACAAGGTCAAAGGTTAGGTCGTGAAGAAATGCAAAACACCTTTGAGTATAAGGCCAAAGATCAGAAGGTAGGATAAGGTAAGTTGTGACCCAATGTACTCCTTCATCACGTGATCCAGGATTCTCAAAGAATGATACACTTATAGTTTCGGTGTAGTTACCGCTTCAGCTTAAGCCACAATGTGGGCCAGTGAGTTGCGTTCTCACATAAATTCGATACGAAAACCTTTGTGAATCCTGATCGTGGTCCTCATAATTATAAGGTTTATTTACATGCAAATGTTTTTCTTTTCAGTCCAATGTGGCGGTGACGTGCAGATGATTGACATTCCTTTCAACTTAACGGGACATAAAGGCTACAAGCAAGAAGAGTTGCTGGTGACGCCGGGTTGGGACGAGGGGGAGTACCCGGAGGACATCGAGTGTGTCTGGAACCTGAATGTGAGTTTTCTAGGACACCAGGGCACAACCTGTTCAACTGATCTGCTACATAACCTTTCACATTATTGCGTTAGTTCATTTCTAATAACTATCGTCACTGGTGGCAGTAATTGACAAGAGATGAGAAGAACAAGGAAAGAGAAATGGTGGTACAGCTGTAACTCAAGGGTTCGAGCCTCGGCCCTGACACACATGAGAAGGGTATTATACCAGTGTGACCTTACTAAATATCACAGGTTCCCGGTCCCCAGTTTCCTCCTGTACTAACACTGGATACACCGCCCAAACAGCTAGTAAATTGATAAGTGGCGAAAATGAAAATGATAAATAAATGTTCGTATGAAGTTTTGGAATAAGTAGTGGAGTCATGGAAAGAACATTTAGGTTCAAATAAGTGTGAGTACTAAAGTTACTTTATCGAGCTTTGAACATCAGTGTCAGTAGAATAAATAAATAAACGTTGTTTATTAAAAGGGCATGAGGAAGAGAGTGACTGAAGGTAAGAATTAATAACTTTATACCCCAGAATATTTTTCAGCGATGCATAATGGAGACGGAAACAAAACTGTGAGCAAGCAGATCCCTAACTCCTTGTGAGGTTATACATGGCTCTGAAAAGGCTGAACACTTGGATGGGTGAGAACAAGGATGGCTGCAGAAAATAATGTGATTTATATATGTGTGAGTTAGCCTGGTATCCGGCCTTCTTGGCCAGTTGCCTGACAAGGATTTTCCCCAGGTTTTGTAAACAAGGGTGTGATTTCTCGTCTCAAATTTCAATAATTCCTTGTTTTCCCTTATTGCATATGTGATAACTCGTCACAGGGAAATCCTCCCAACATCTTCGGTGGCATCGGTAGGAATGGATTACTGTAACATCAGCGGGATGTTTCTTTTTAGAAGTGATAACGACCAAGATGAAAGCATCTATACTTATTGTTTCCCTCAGCCAAACAATTTTTACATCAATCTTGCTGCAGGAATATAGGATTTATTGTTCCCCAAATTCATAGAGCTGTAAAGACTGGGGATGGTGGGTAGTGCAGTAAGGGGATAACTCTCCACCAGTACAGCCTCTTCCTTTACTAGTGCGTATCACATTACCGAAAATTCAGCGGCGATCGAGAGACGAAATGTTTTCAGTATAATTAATAACTAGTCACATCCCGAGCTTGATTCAGTGCCTGCTCACGTCATTAAATTTTAACATTTACACTGAAGTTTTATAGGAGTGAGATGAGTCATGGCATGGAAAATTAGAAACATCATCGAAAGTTGGCAGGGAGATCTTGATGCCAATGATTATTTTTTTTTTTTGACAATGGTAAAGTATAAATCCGAGTCAATAAAATCTTCTAAATACCTGAGTTTTTCTCGTGTCTCTGGCTGTGACTCCGTCACTACTACCTGCAATCATGCGTATATCGCGGCAACATGTACAGTTGTACACAAAAGATGATGATTCAGGAATTAATTCAGTATTTTCAAGGTTGTGTTAAAGTAAGTGGTCACGGCGACAACATTGATCACAATTAACTTAAAAGGGTTTACTGTATACTGCCAGTAACTGTGTTTTCGTCACTATTTGTGTCGTCAATGTTAAAGCTATCGTAAGTAATGAATTACCTTGAGTCTTGCTAGGGAACCACGTGCAGTCCCCTTCACTAGTGCATTTAAAGGGGCTCGTCAGATTTTGTGTTTGTGTGGCAGCGCTATCTTTGTTTACATTCAACAGAAGGAAACCCGCAATAGTAAACATATTATGGAATCAAATTAAAGCAATATTAAAAGAAAAAAAATTCTCAAAGATAAAAATTTATGGAATGTTTATATAACGAGCCTCTGTAAACGCATTAGTGAAGGGGACTGTACAGTTCGTAATGGTGCTCCTCCATCAGGTGGGTGTGGAGTGCCAGGCGGGTCTGCTGCTGTACAAGGTGATGGAAGGGGAGATAAGGGAAACTAACAGGTGCCTGAAGGACTACCTCGAGATTACTCAACCCAACGGCGTCTTTACCAAGTGAGTTTTCTTCCTGCCCTCCTCCCTGCATTCTTATCTACCTACCTTCCTAACTTCCTTCTACCTTCCTACGAACACTCGGAAACCATATTCTCTAGCCCACCTGGGTCGGTGCTGGAGGTTAGTACAGTGTCCTTTCTGGACGGGGGCCCACTCTAACTATCACGAGGCAACACACGCACGAACACACAGTCATAGTACGGCTGTATAGATGACATTATGTACAAATATTGTATATGGCATTTTATACTCTGCATTATCTTCATTATATATGAACACAAAGAAAAATTACCATAGGTTGTAGTTACGAAAGTATGAATGGAAATAAACACTTCCAAACCACCCAGTGAATCCACACAACGTTTACAGCGCTGCCACCACACCCCCTCTATATTTTTTATTTCACATCATTCGCGTAACTATATGAAAAATCGTGTTTAATTTAACTACATATTTCAAAAACCTTAAATTACATGTGGATCAGTCACTCCTCATTTGACACACTTATAGTGTAATACTTTGACCATCCCACCTGGGCACATGGAGGCCCACGGTAACTCTCACGGGGCAACATACGCACGAACACAAGTTATGATATGAACCCTTCCAGGCTTCACTATCATTATCATGTTATGTTCATCGTGCTCTGTATCTTGGTAACTAGTCATAGTATCAATATATGACAGTGTTATTAGTATAATATTGTAACTTTTTACCTACAGTTACTGTTGTAACTCATGGACAGGAAGGATACATAAATTGTAATATCAAGTGTATGATTCGCTCAAAGCCACCCCAAGTCAGACAACGGGTCGCACAAAGTTACACTGTGTGTGTGTGTGTGTGTGTGTGTTCTGCAACATTAAGCTTCATCCTTAGTAGGTAAGATGTTTCATAAAGAGGTTTCTCCCATTCGTCATTGTGAGCATCGTCCCAGAGCACATTGTTTCCATCAAAACCATGGTTCATCCTTATTTCCCTTCTTCCGTGTAACTATATCCATATAGCCAAGTGCTTGCTTTTCATTTCTTTATTTACAAAAATAATGTGGATCAGCTACTCGTTATTTAACACATACTGTACATGCACTTAGAGCATCAAGATTGTTTTGTAGGCATGACTATTGGTTAATTGAAGCCCCAAAAATGTGGTTTTACGTCACTTCACATAAATATGCTTACAAAATCTATGCATTAATATGCATAACTCTTAGGAATCTGTCCAGACATTAAATGTATGTTATATACTACAATAATCACATAGATATGTTTACAATGTTTATGCATAACAAATGTGAAAAATATTTTTGGGGTTTCAATTAACCAATAGTCATGCCTAAAAAACAATCTTGATGATCTAAGTGCACAGTGTAGAGTGTGTTTTGGTGGTTGAGGTTCGCAGCGACATCAGACTCCTCCAAGCTGTACTGTACCCTCAGAATGGTAGCCAGAAAACTAGACATGAATGTGAGGAATTATATGGTTCACAAGAGAATGTTTTATCATCCTCCGTGATAATGGTCTTATCATAGGGTCTACTGCATGTAACCTTGGCTTAATCCCTACAATGGATGACATGATGGGAGTATGACTGACTTATGAGCGACACAATTAATATAAAAGTGTGTCACAACAAGAAGTAGGTCACAACACCGATAACTGTAACTTTCCACTGGCTATGAGGAAGCATGTTCAGAGCACGTGATAAAGCGTGTCCACGGGAAGCCGCGTCATATTGTGCTGAGCTAAGGCACTAAGTAGCCGTCTCTCTGGTCACCTAATGCGGGCAGTAGTTTGATATCCTTGACTAGAGGAAGACGTTATTGAGAGCCATCGTGGATGGTTCCGTCTTCCCTCGAGGGAGGACGACATACATATTTCCGTTCTCCCTCGATGGGTTCCTACTCATGGCATTGTTACTCAACTCCTCACGCCAACCAGACGTATTTCGCAGGACTATTTAACATAGCCTCCGTCCTCCTCTTAACATTCATAGCTGCAGTGATAATTATCACTGCATAGTTTTTGAGGTTTGTGTATTATTGAGCTTTTCTGGGTGTATTTTGCATGCTGATCTCAAAAATGTTATCCATTTTGCTCAATCAGGTCAGAATTTTGTGCTATAGCATTTTAAGCGGAGATTCAGGTAAAATATTGGCATTTTTCGCTCAAAATGGGGTCCTCATATTCGTTCATTAAAAAAATCTTCCGAGACATTGGCAAGCCTCACAGAAAAGATTTCGGTCAGTTTTAATGCCCTTACGATGCATTTAAATACACCCACGTGCTCGCCGGCCATTTAAATGTCCGCCGTGATGCAAAGGAAAAGAGTATATGTCCGTGTTTTTTTACATATATTTTTTCACAATTAAATTTCTTTTTCATCTGGTGGTACATGGCATGTTTCCTCTGTCTGTGGGATAGTCGAGAAGACAAGCAGCACTACATGCAACGTGACTGGCCTGCAAGAAGTGGACTTACTCCAGGTTCTCACAATGCTGTTGCCCATGCTCTGGTGAATCCTCAGAACATTCTTCTTCCGCCACTGCACATCAAGCTCGGTCTGTTCAAAAACTTTGTAAAGGCACTGGACAAAAAAAGCCAGGCTTTCAATTTTCTGAAAGAAAAATTTCCAAAAGTCAGTGAGGCAAAGCTGAATGCAGGAATTTTTGATGGCCCTCAGATCAGAGAGCTTTTCAAAGATCCCAAGTTTGATTGCAGCATGGATGTAAATGAGAAGAAAGCCTGGCATGCCTTTAAGTCTATTATCTCCAATTTTCTTGGCAACTACAGAAGTCCAGAGTATGAACGAGTTGTTGAGGACCTACTTCTGAGCTACAAAGTTCTTGGTGCACGCATGTCCATCAAGATGCACTTCCCCAGCTCCCACTTGGACTACTTTCCAGAGAACTGTGGTGATGTGAGTGAGGAACAAGGAGAACGCTTCCATCAAGATATCCGTGTAATGGAGGAGCGGTACCAGGGTCGCTGGGATATCAACATGCTCGCCGACTACTGTTGGTGTCTGAAACGGGACGCCCCAGACACCAACCACCAAAGAAATTCTCTGCGACAGCCATTTATGCATGTCTAACTGTAAAGGCATCTATGTAGTTGACATATTCTAGTCCTATGTGTTGTGGTTACATTTCTTATGATATATTTTGCATAAAAATTTTGACATCATATTTAAGAATTTCGATTTTTTCCTAATTCCCATAGCATAAAATTCTGACCTCATTGGGCAAAATGAATGGCATTTTTGGAATCAGCACGCAAAATACATCAAGAATCAGCTAAGAAACCCCGCACCTCATGAATTTTTTTTCAAATGCAGCCCAGTGTAAGTTACGATGATATACACTTGGAACTGAATCCTAGATATTTCTTGAATAAATGGATAACAGACAATTGGGTTTCGGTGCTAAAACCCGATATAATATATATGTTCCGGCCTTATTAACCCAGACGGAATCAGCCGTAAAAAGGCCTAGAACAGTACTGTACCACGACCACCAACATATTACTGTACTGTACCCCGACCACCACCATGTTACTATACCCCGACCACCACCATGTTACTGTACCCCGACCACCACCACGTTACTGTACTGTACCCCGACCACCACCATGTTACTGTACCCCGACTACCACCATGTTACTGTACCCCGACCACCACCACGTTACTGTACTGTACACCGACCATAACCATGTTAATGTACCCTGACCACCACCATGTTACTGTACACCGACCACCACCATGTTACTATATCCCGACTACCACCATGTTACTGTACTGTACCCCGACCACCACCATGTTACTGTACACCAACCACCACCATGTTACTGTACCCCGACTACCGCCATGTTACTGTACTGTGCCCCGACCACCACCATGTTACTGTACCCCGAATACCACCATGTTACTGTACTGTACCCCGACCACCACCATGTTACTGTACTGTACCCCGACCACCACCATGTTACTGTACTGTACCCCGACCACCTCCATGTTACTGTACTGTACACCGACCATAACCATGCTACTGTACCCCGACCACCACCATGTTACTGTACTGTACACCGACCACCACCATGTTACTGTACTGTACCCCGACCATAACCATGTTAATGTACCCTGACCACCACCATGTTACTGTACACCGACCACCACCATGTTACTATATCCCGACTACCACCATGTTACTGTACTGTACCCCGACCACCACCATGTTACTGTACACCGACCACAACCATGTTACTGTACTGTACACCGACCACCACCATGTTACTGTACCCCGACCACCACCATGTTACTGTACTGTACACCGACCACCACCATGTTACTGTACACCGACCACCACCATGTTACTGTGCTGTACACCGACCACCACCATGTTACTGTATTGTACCCCGACCACCACCATGTTACTGTACTGTACACCGACCACCACCATGTTACTGTACTGTACCCCGACCACCACCATGTTACTGTACTGTACACCGACCACCACCATGTTACAATACTGTACACCGACCACCACTTTGTTACTGTACCCCGACCACCGCCATGTTACTGTACCCCGACCACCACCATGTTACTGTACTGTACCCCGACCACCACCATGTTACTGTACTGTACACCGACCACCACTATGTTACTGTACCCTGACCACCACCATGTTACTGTACCCCGACCACCACTATGTTACTGTGCTGTACCCCGACCACCACCATGTTACTGTACTGTACCCCGACCACCAACATGTTACTGTACTGTACCCCGACCACCACCATGTTACTGTACTGTACACCGACCACCACCATGTTACTGTACTGTACCCCGACCACCACCATGTTACTGTACTGTACCCCGACCACCACCATGTTACTGTACCCCTACCACCACCATGTTACTGTACTGTACACCGACCACCATCATGTTACTGTACTGTACACCGACCACCACCATGTTACTGTACTGTACACCGACCACCACCATATTACTGCACACCGACTACCACCATGTTACTGTACCCCGGCCACCACCATGTTACTGTACTGTACCCCGACCACCAACCATGTTACTGTACTGTACCCCGACCACCACCATGTTACTGTACTGTACCCCGACCAACACCATATTACTGCACACCGACTACCACCATGTTACTGTACCCCGACCACCACCATGCTACTGTACTGTTCCCCGACCACCACCATATTACTGCACACCGACTACCACCATGTTACTGTACCCCGACCCCACCATGTTGCTGTACTGTACCCCGACCCCACCATGTTACTGTACTGTACACCGACCACCACCATGTTACTGTACTGTACACCGACCACCACCATGTTACTGTACTGTACACCGACCACCACCATATTACTGCACACCGACTACCACCATGTTACTGTACCCCGACCACCACCATGTTACTGTACTGTACCCCGACCACCAACCATGGGATAGATCACTATCCTCTAACTACCGCCCAATCAGTCTAACATCAATAGTAGGCAAATTACTGGAAGCAATCATTTCAAACTCTATTCGAAATCACCTGGAGAAGCACGGATTGATCAATGATTCCCAGCATGGCTTCACAAGCGGACGTTCTTGCCTAACTAATCTATTAACATTCTTTTCATCAGTTTTCGAATCAGTGGACGAGGGGCACAATTATGATGTGGTATATCTCGACTTTAGCAAAGCCTTCGACAGAGTACCCCACGAAAGACTAATTAGAAAGGTAGAAGCTCATGGCATCAAAGGTGACACCCTTAAATGGATTAGGGCGTGGTTACAGGACAGGAAACAGCGAGTGAGCATTAACGGCACTAAGTCCCATTGGAGCAACGTCACAAGTGGAGTTCCCCAAGGCTCAGTACTTGGACCATTATTGTTTATTATATACATAAACGACATAGATATCGGCATAGACAGCAACATAAGTAAATTTGCTGATGATACTAAAATAGGACGTGTTATCAAATCTGACGAGGACTCGGCAAAACTACAGGAGGATCTAAACAAATTTTTCGAATGGTCTGAAAAATGGCAGATGAAATTCAACATCGACAAATGTAAAGTACTCAGTATAGGAAATGTAAACAGGGAAACCAGATACCAGATGAACAACGATGCCATAGAGAAATCCGACTGCGAGAGAGATTTAGGAGTAATGATAAGTAGGAACCTTAAGCCAAGTAAACAATGTGTTTTTGCTCGTAACAAGGCTAATAAAGTACTTGGGTTCATACAAAGGAGTGTTAGTTACAAGACTAGCGAGGTCATCCTAAAACTGTATCTTGCTCTTGTGAGACCACACCTGGATTACGCAGTCCAGTTCTGGTCACCGTATTACAGAATGGATATAGAATCCTTGGAAAGAATTCAGAGGAGAATGACAAGACTAATCCCGGGCATTAGGAACCTTGAGTATAGAGACAGGTTAAAGCATCTTAATTTGCACTCCCTTGAGAGACGTAGAGCGAGGGGCGACCTGATAGAGGTGTATAAGTGGAAGGCAGGGCTAAACAAAGGGGACATTACAAAGGTACTCAAATTATCCAACCAGGAGCGAACTCGTAACAATGGTTTTAAATTGGACAAATTTAGATTTAGGCGTGAAATAGGTAAACACTGGTTTGGAAACAGAGTAGTGGATGAATGGAACAAGTTACCAAATATCATCATTAACTCGAATAGGCTGAATTGCTTCAAACATAGGTTGGATGCTCATATGAGCAATAGGGGTTGGGTGTAAACGGGACTGCCCAGTATGGGCCAATAGGCCCGCTGCAGTTTCCTCCATTCTTATGTTCTTATGTTCTTATGTACTGTACTGTACCCCGACCACCACCATGTTACTGTACTGTACCCCGACCACCACCATATTACTGCACACCGACTACCACCATGTTACTGTACCCCGACCACCACCATGTTACTGTACTGTACCCCGACCACCACCATATTACTGCACACCGACTACCACCATGTTACTGTACCCCGACCCCACCATGTTGCTGTACTGTACACCGACCACCACCATGTTACTGTACTGTACACCGACCACCACCATGTTACTGTACTGTACCCCGACCACCACCATGTTACTCTACTGTACACCGACCACCACCATGTTACTGTACTGTACCCCGACCACCACCATATTACTGTACTGTACCCCGACCACCACCATGTTACTGTACTGTACACCGACCACCATCTTGTTACTGTACTGTACACCGACCACCACCATGTTACTGTACTGTACCCCGACCACCACCATTTTACTGTACTGTACCCCGACCACCACCATGTTACTGTACTGTACACCGACCACCACCATGTTACTGTGCTGTACCCCGACCACCACTTTGTTACTGTGCTGTACCCCGACCACCACCATGTTACTGTACTGTACCCCGACCACCACTATGTTACTGTACTGTACCCCGACCACCACCATGTTACTGTACTATACCCCGACCACCACCATGTTACTGCACACCGACCACCACCATGTTACTGTACCCCGACCACCACCATGTTACTGCACACCGACCACCACCATGTTACTGTACCCCAACCACCACCATGTTACTGTACCTCAACCACCACTATTACCACTTCACTGTAACACTGTATTGATGACAACCACGTCACTGTAACACTGTACCAACCACCACTGTAACTGTAACACTGTAATGACCACCATGACAGCCCTATGACGCTGTAATGACCACCATGTTACTGAAACACTGCACTAACCATCACCAACACCACCATTACTTCACTTTAACACTGTACTAACCATCGCCATGGCACTGTAACACTGTAATGACCACCGACCACTTCACTTTAACACTGTACTAACTACCACCACTACACTGTAACACTTTACTAACCATCACCATGTTACTGTAATGCTATACTCGGAACTATCTCGGCACTGTAACACCGTACGAACTGGTGGTGACCAGTTCACTGTAACACTGTACTAACCACCACCACTACTTCACTGTAACACTGTAATGACCACCACCACGGCACTGTAACACTGTACTGACCACCATTACGGAACTGTAACACTGTACTAATCATCACCACGGCACTGTAACTCTTTATTAAACACCAGGTCACTGTAAAACTGTACTGGCCATCACCACGGCACTGTAATACTGCACTAACTTTCACGTCACTGTAACACTGTACTAATCAGCACCATCGCATTGTAACACTGCACTGACATTCACCACGACACTGTAGCACAGTTGTAACCACCACGTCGCTGTGACACTGTACTGACCTTCACCACGCCAATGTAACACAGTACTAACCACCACCACGTTACTGTAACATTGTACTAACCACTAACACGGCACTGTAACACTGTACTAACTACCATTACGGAACTGTAACACTATTCTAAGCACCACCATGGCACTGTAACACTGTGCTGACCAGCACTACCGCATTGTAACACTGCACTGATCACCACCACGGCACTGTAACATTGTACTAACCACCACCACGGTACTGTAACACTGTACTGACCACCACCACGGCACTGTAACATTATACTAGCCACCATCACGGCACTGTAGCACTGTACTGACCACCACTACGTCACTGGAACACTGTACTGACCACCACTACGTCACGTCACTGTAACATTGTACTAACGACTACCACAGTAATGTAACATTGTACTGATCATCAGGTACTGTGGCCCTTTAGTGAATAAGGGGAAACACGTGTCAGGGACGGACGCCTGGAGTTCAGCTCAGCTACGCACTACAACAGTTCGCTTTACCTCCCAGAAGCGTAAAGATTCCCTTCAAGACGCTGGTACACCAACAGGATTCAAAATGATGGTCACATGTAAGTTGAATTGTGCAGAGAGAGAGAGAGAGAGAGAGAGAGAGAGAGAGAGAGAGAGAGAGAGAGAGAGAGAGAGAGAGAACATAAGAACATAAGAAAATTAGGAGTCTGCAATAGGCCGGTTGGCCTGTGCATGGCAGCTCCTGTCGAGAGTTACTACCACTCTCTATCATCCATGAATCAATCTAGCCTCCTTTTGAAACTTTCCAGAGTTCCCGCGCTTACTACAAAGTTGCTAAGCTTGTTCCACTCGTCCACCACCCTATTTGTGAACCAGTTTCTTCCTATCTCCCTCCTAAACCTAAACTTATCCAACTTGAATCCGTTGCTCCGAGTCCTATCCTGCTCGGATACTATAAGAACTTTATCTATATCCCCTTTATTGATTCCTTTCATCCACTTAAATACTTCTATCATATCTCCCCGCACTCTTCGTCTTTCTAGGGAATGCAAGTTAAGTTTCTTTAACCTATCCTGATATGGAAGGTTTCTAAGTCCCGGAATCATTTTTGTCATTCTTCGCTGCACCGAGTCTAGTGAATTTATATCCATTCTATAATAGGGGCACCAGAACTGAACCGCATAATCGAGGTGCGGCCTGACTAGCGCAAGATATAGTTGCAATAAGACCTCTGCACTCTTGTTACTTACACTTCTAGATATAAAACCCAATACTCTGTTTGCCTTATTTCGAACATTAACACACTGTTTTCTAGGCCGTAGGTCCGGGCTTACAAGTACCCCTAGGTCTCTTTCACAAGTCGACTTCTCTAGGTTGATGTTGTTAAGGCTGTATACATTATAAGTATTTGTTCTTCCAATATTAAGTACGCTGCACTTGCTGGTGTTGAATTTCATTTGCCATTTCTCAGACCACCCCTGCAGTTTATTTAGATCCTCCTGTAATGCATTTGCATCCTGCCCTGAATTATTTGCCGCCCTATTTTGGTGTCATCCGCAAACTTGCTTATGTCACTGCTGATCCCAGTATCTAGATCGTTTATGTAGATTATGAACAAGAGTGGGCCTAGTACTGACCCCTGGGGAACCCCACTGGTTACACGGCCTCACTCAGATTTAACACCATCTACGCTGACCCTCTGCATTCTATCGGTGAGCCATGATTTTATCCAATTTAAAACTTTCCCCTCGATACCATGAGCCTTAATTTTTCTCAGAAGCCTCTGATGCGGTACTCTGTCAAATGCTTTGCTAAAGTCTAAGTAAATAGCATCGTAATTTTCGTCATTATCTACTACCTCGAAGACTTTCCTAAAAAACGTTAGCAGATTTGTTAGACAAGATTTTCCCTTTGTAAACCCGTGTTGAGAGTCGTAGATTAATTTGCTTTTCTCTAGATGCGATCGGATGCTATCTGCTATAATTGATTCAAGAAATTTCCCCACTACTGACGTCAAACTGATCGGCCGGTAATTTGACGCTGATGCTCTGTCTCCCTTTTTGAATATGGGTACTACATTTGCCTGTTTCCACAAGTCTGGCACAACTCCAGTGTCTAATGATTTTGAAAATAAGTTTACGAGGGGTCCGCTAATCTGTTCCCTACACTCTTTTAAGACTCGAGGGAAAATTTCATCCGGCCCTGGGGATTTTGTTTTCTTTAGTTTATTTATCTACTTAAGAACATCCTCTTTTCTGATAGTGATATTCTTTAATTTCTCTTCTTCCTTTCCCTTAAAGATCAGTTCCACCTCTGGAATTTCATCTCAAATTTCTTCTGTGAAAACTGATAAGAAGTAGCTGTTCAATGCTTTGCTTATTTCTTCACTGCCATTTATCACTTCTCCCCTCCCTGACTTTAAAGGCCCAACTTTGTCCTTGACCTTTGTCCTATATACCTGGAAATATCCCTTGGGATTCGCCTTGGATTCTCTTGCTATTTTGATTTCATAGTCTCTCTTTGCTTTCCTTACATTTTTCTTAACATTCCAAATGCCCTCAAAGGGAGTTTTCGTTGATTCACTGTTATATACCTGACAGTTCATCCAGCAAACAAATCACCACAGGAGTCTCTGCTTTGGATAAAGCTATCAATACAGCAGTTCCAAGCGAGTATTTAATTGGCTGCTTGGTACATACTTCGAAGTTTTAATATATTTTAGTAGAGAAAACTGCCCATTAAATCGAAATTTTTTTTTAATCTAATTCCTGTATTTTATCTGATGAATTGTTCTCACTAATTACGGCATTTGTATATCCCAGGTAGACGCAGGGCCGGTATTTATAAAACCTTTCAGACCTAATATTTAATCTCAGAATTGAAAATTTATTTCTAATGTTAGGATTTGCTCCGAGAGCAAACCATAATGACTTTTATGCCTTAAGGATACTCTCAGAGTAGATGCAGCACATAATATATATATATATATATATATATATATATATATATATATATATATATATATATGTATATATATATAATCAACGACCTCACCAGCAAGGAATCGAACCCTCGACCTACTGGGTGTGACTAGGGAACGCTTACCGGCTAGGCCACAAGGACACTAAAAGCAGTTCTAGACTCTGTTATATTTCACACAAAGCCTGTTCATCGAGCTGATGGCGCCGTGAACCTCAATGGGAAACTGCCCGTGCCTCTTATGTGGTGTCAGTAGCATTTTACCGAATCCAGCTGGTATGAAACGCGAGGTACATATATATACTTCATTTTTAGTCCATATAACACGCGGACTTTGAACATATAATCAACGACCTCACCAGCAAGGAATCGAACCCTCGACCTACTGGGTGTAACTCGGGAACGCTTACCGGCTAGGCCACAAGGACACTAAAAGCAGTTCTAGACTCTGTTATATTTCACACAAAGCCTGTTCATCGAGCTGATGGCGCCGTGAACCTCAATGGGAAACTGCCCGTGCCTCTTATGTGGTGTCAGTAGCATTTTACCGAATCCAGCTGGTATGAAACGCGAGGTACATATATATACTTCATTTTTAGTCCATATAACACGCGGACTTTGAACATATAATCAACGACCTCACCAGCAAGGAATCGAACCCTCGACCTACTGGGTGTGACTAGGGAACGCTTACCGGCTAGGCCACAAGGACACTAAAAGCCTAGCCGGTAAGCGTTCCCTAGTCACACCCAGTAGGTCGAGGGTTCGATTCCTTGCTGGTGAGGTCGTTGATTATATGTTCAAAGTCCGCGTGTTATATGGACTAAAAATGAAGTATATATATGTACCTCGCGTTTCATACCAGCTGGATTCGGTAAAATGCTACTGACACCACATAAGAGGCACGGGCAGTTTCCCATTGAGGTTCACGGCGCCATCAGCTCGATGAACAGGCTTTGTGTGAAATATAACAGAGTCTAGAACTGCTTTTAGTGTCCTTGTGGCCTAGCCGGTAAGCGTTCCCTAGTCACACCCAGTAGGTCGAGGGTTCGATTCCTTGCTGGTGAGGTCGTTGATTATATGTTCAAAGTCCGCGTGTTATATGGACTAAAAATGAAGTATATATATATATATATACTTCATATATATATATATATATATATATATATATACTGATAACCACAAGGAAAGAAGAATACACGAAGTTCCCAAGCGCTTTCGTGTAATTCACTGCTTTCAGATGCTGTTCATGTTAGGAATAATAATCATCCCATTGCTTGGGAAAAAAGCTTAGAAGTATTTAAATCACCTTGTGTCACAGAAAGACTTCTGGTTGAAGCTAGTTTGATTAAGGAATTAAAATCAATAAACCTTAGTGATGGTCAGTTCAAAACTGATAATATGTTACATAAATTTATTTGTCAGTGGCCCAAGGTTAGGAATGCTTTGAAAACCTTTGATCTAGATGTATGATAGTTATTTAGTGGGTCTTGAATAAAGACGAAAGCTAAGGTGCTCCGTTGTTTCCCTTTTCCCGTGTGATTTTATCAAGATTTATCTTATCCACGTTTTCATTGTGGATCTACATGAAATATATCTATATCTATATATATATATATATATATATATATATATATATATATATATATATATATATATATATATATATATATATATATATATATATATATATATATATATATAATCAAAGATCTCACTATCCAGGACTTGAACCCTAGAGCTTATGCGTGTAACCAGGGACCGACCAATCCACAAGGACACTAAAAGCAGTCCTAGACTATGTTATATTTCACACAAAGCCTGTTCATCGAGCTGATGGTGCCGTGAACCTCCCATTGGGGATTGCCCTGGTCACACGCATAAGGTCTAGGGTTCGAGTCCTGGCTGGTGAGGTCGTTGATTTTATGTTCAAGTCCGCGTGTTATATGGACTAAAATTAAGTATATACTGTATATATCTCACCTTCTTGCTCCCACAGACTATTGCTGGATGTACAAGGAGCGCCTTCCCTCTACTACTAACCAGGTAGCCAGCAGTACGGAATCTGGTGAGGGCTCTGGTATTGGTAACAAGGACGATGGTACAGGCAGTGTGAACTCTGGTACAGGAAGTGTGAACTCTGGTACAGGAAGTGTGAACTCTGGTACAGGAAGTGTGAACTCTGGTACAGGCAGTGTGAACTCTGGTACAGGAAGTGTGAACTCTGGTACAGGAAGTGTGAACTTTGGTACAGGAAGTGTGAACTCTGGTACAGAAAGTGTGAACTCTGGTACAGGAAGTGTGAACCCTGGTACAGGAAGTGTGAACTTTGGTACAGAAAGTGTGAACTCTGGTACAGAAAGTGTGAACTCTGGTACAGGAAGTGTGAACCCTGGTACAGGAAGTGTGAACTTTGGTACAGAAAGTGTGAACTCTGGTACAGAAAGTGTGAACTCTGGTACAGGAAGTGTGAACTCTGGTACAGGAAGTGTGAACTCTGGTACAGGAAGTGTGAACCCTGGTACAGGAAGTGTGAACTCTGGTACAGGAAGTGTGAACTCTGGTACAGGAAGTGTGAACCCTGGTACAGGAAGTGTGAACTTTGGTACAGAAAGTGTGAATTCTGGTACAGAAAGTGTGATCTCTGGTACAAGAAGTGTGAACTCTGGTACAGGAAGTGTAAACTTTGGTACAGAAAGTGTGAACTCTGGTACAGGAAGTGTGAACCCTGGTACAGGAAGTGTGAACTCTGGTACAGGAAGTGTGAACTCTGGTACAGGAAGTGTGAACTCTGGTACAGGAAGTGTGAACTCTGGTACAGGAAGTGTGAACCCTGGTACAGGAAGTGTGAACTTTGGTACAGAAAGTGTGAACTCTGGTACAGAAAGTGTGAACTCTGGTACAAGAAATGTGAACTCTGGTACAGGAAGTGTAAACTTTGGTACAGAAAGTGTGAACTCTGGTACAGGAAGTGTGAACCCTGGTACAGGAAGTGTGAACTCTGGTACAGGAAGTGTGAACCCTGGTACAGGAAGTGTGAACCCTGGTACAGGAAGTGTGAACTTTGGTACAGGAAGTGTGAACTCTGGTACAGGAAGTGTGAACTCTGGTACAGGAAGTGTGAACTCTGGTACAGGAAGTGTGAACTCTGGTACAGAAAGTGTGAACTCTGGTACAGGAAGTGTGAACTCTGGTACCGGAAGTGTGAACTCTGGTACAGGAAGTGTGAACTCTGGTACAGGAAGTGAGAAAGTTTTTACCGATGGCGACAACCCAAGCAATGGTGGTGCGAATGTTGATTTTACTGCTCTAGTCTCAGACGCTGTTGGTGAGAACGTTGGTAGTCGGAGTGTCATGAATCTTAAATGATGAGGAGGGATGGGTGCAGTCACCTCCCTCCCTCCCCTTGATGGCGCCATCCTAGAGATCACCAACCACCGTCACCTCACAGTAAACCCTGGAGACAGAGGTCCTTAAACAGTGAACCCTGGAGACAGAGATCCTCAAACAGTGAACCCTGGAGACAGAGATCCTCAAACAGTGAACCCTGGAGACAGAGGTCCTTAAACAGTGAACCCTGGAGACAGAGATCCTCAAACAGTGAACCCTGGAGACAGAGATCCTCAAACAGTGAACCCTGCAATACTGTCATCCCACGTCTTAACACGAAAACTCTAGATAATGAACCCCCGCGTTAATTAGCTCTCGCTTTAAATATTGAATCCCCATCACCAGACAGTGAACCCCCATCACCAGACAGTGAACCCCATCACCAGACAGTGAACCCCATCACCAGAGAGTGAACCCCACCACCAGATAGTGAATCCCCATCACCAGACAGTGAACCCCATCACCAGACAGTGAACCCCCAACACCAGACAGTGAACCCCATCACCAGACAGTGAACCCCACCACCAGATAGTGAATCCCCATCACCAGACAGTGAACCCCATCACCAGACAGTGAACCCCCAACACCAGACAGTGAACCCCATCACCAGACAGTGAACCCCCATCACCAGACAGTGAACCCCCATCACCAGACAATGAACCCCTTCACCAGATAGTGAACCCCATCACCAGACAATGAACCCCCATCACCAGACAGTGAACCCCCATCACCAGACAGTGAACCCCATCACCAGACAGTGAACCCCATCACCAGAAGTGAACCCCACCACCAGATAGTGAATCCCCATCACCAGGCAGTGAACCCCATCACCAGACAGTGAACCCCATCACCAGACAATGAACCCCCATCACCAGACAGTGAACCCCATCACCAGACAGTGAACCCCACCACCTGATAGTGAATCCCCATCACCAGGCAGTGAACCCCATCACCAGGCAGTGAACCCCATCACCAGACAGTGAACCCCATCACCAGACAGTGAACCCCACCACCTGATAGTGAATCCCCATCACCAGGCAGTGAACCTCCATCACCAGGCAGTGAACCCCCATCACCAGACAGTGAAACCCCACCACCAGACAGTGAATCCACATCACCAGACAGTGAACCCCTATGACTAGAAATTGAACCCCACCACCAGATAGCGAATCCACATCACCAGACAGTGAACCTCCATTACCAGAGAGTGAACCCCATTACCAGACAGTGAACCTCATCACCAGACAGTGAACCCCACCACCAGATAGTGAATCCACATCACCAGACAGTGAACCCCTATGACTAGAAAGTGAACCCCCATCACCAAACAATGAATCCTCATCACCAGGCAGTGAACCCCACCACCAGATAGTGAATCCACATCACCAGACAGTGAACCCCTATGACTAGAAAGTGAACCCCCATCACCAGACAGTGAACCCCACCACCAGACAGTGAACCCCACCACCAGATAGTGAATCCACATCACCAGACAGTGAACCTCCATTACCAGACAGTGAACCCCACCACCAGACAGTGAACCCCACCACCGGATAGTGAATCCACATCACCAGAGATTGAACCTCCATCACCAGACAATGAACCCCCATCACCAGACAGTGAAAACCATCACCAGACAGTGAAAACCATCACCAGACAATGAACCCCATCACCAGATAGTGAATCCCCATCACCAGGCAGTGAACCCCTATCACTAAAAAGTGAACCCCCATCACCAGACAGTGAACCCCATCACCAGACAGTGAACCTCCATCACCAGACAATGAACCCCCATCACCAGACAGTGAACCCCCATCACCAGACAGTGAACCCCCATCACCAGACAGTGAACCCCCATCACCAGACAGTGAACCCCATCACCAGACAGTGAACCCAATCACCAGACAGTGAACCCCATCACCAGATAGTGAATCCACATCACCAGACAGTGAACCTCCATCACCAGACAATGAACCCCCATCACCAGAAGTGAACCCCACCACCAGATAGTGAATCCCCAACACCAGACAGTGAACCCCATCACCAGACAGTGAACCCCCATCACCAGACAATGAACCCCCATCACCAGACAGTGAAAACCATCACCAGACAGTGAAAACCATCACCAGACAATGAACCCCACCACCAGATAGTGAACCCCATCACCAGACAATGAACCCCCATCACCAGACAGTGAACCCCCATCACCAGACAGTGAACCCCATCACCAGACAGTGAACCCCATCACCAGAAGTGAACCCCACCACCAGATAGTGAATCCCCATCACCAGACAGTGAACCCCATCACCAGACAGTGAACCCCATCACCAGACAATGAACCCCCATCACCAGACAGTGAACCCCATCACCAGACAGTGAACCCCACCACCTGATAGTGAATCCCCATCACCAGGCAGTGAACCCCATCACCAGGCAGTGAACACCATCACCAGACAGTGAACCCCACCACCTGATAGTGAATCCCCATCACCAGGCAGTGAACCCCATCACCAGGCAGTGAACCCCATCACCAGGCAGTGAACCCCATCACCAGACAGTGAACCCCATCACCAGACAGTGAACCCTATCACCAGACAGTGAACCCCATCACCAGACAGTGAACCCCATCACCAGACAGTGAACCCCACCACCTGATAGTGAATCTCCATCACCAAGGCAGCGAACCCCATCACCAGGCAGTGAACCCCATCACCAGACAGTGAACCCCATCACCAGAGAGTGAACCCCACCACCAGGCAGTGAATCTCCATCACCAGGCAGTGAACCCCTATGACTAGAAAGTGAACCCCCATCACCAAACAATGAATCCTCATCACCAGACAGTGAACCACATCACCAGACAGTGAACCACATAACCAGATAGTGAATCCACATCACCAGACAGTGCTCCCCCATCACCAGACAGTGAACCCACATCACCAGACAGTGAACCTCCATTACCAGACAGTGAACCCCATCACCAGACAATGGACCCCATCACCAGACAGTGAACCCACATCACCAGACAGTGAACCTCCATTACCAGACAGTGAACCCCATCACCAGACAATGGACCCCATCACCAGACAGTGAACCCCATCACCAGACAGTGAACCCCACCACCAGATAGTGAATCCCCATCACCAGGCAGTGAACCCCTATCACTAGAAAGTGAACCCCCATCACCAGACAGTGAACCCCATCACCAGACAGTGTATACCTTGAGGCCTCCCACCACCAGTACTAGGAGAACACAAGAGCCACTAGTATAGATTGTGGTGCCGTTTAAAGCACGTCGCCATCATTTACATCAAAAAAAAAATGAAAGTCGTCCAGAAGGCTTCATGTCTGTTGACTGTTGTGGTAAAACTCTTGATTTTTAGTCATATTTAAGAAACTAGAGTATTTTTTCCTTACTGTTTGTATACAGTATACTGTAGATATAGCAATGTATACACAATTTGATACAGTCATTCGACGCACCGACCAAATCCATGTTTTGTCAATGCTTCTCTTGGGTGACATTTTTTCTTGTAATCTTTTTAAAGTAACTTTTACATTAATGTAAAGGACACTGAAGTAGCTTGTACTCCACGAAAGTTTTCTACTTGACAAACTCCAAGTCATAAGGAAGAAAACAACCTCAGGTGTTTGTTTATTGATACCGCCGGAGTTTGCTTATTAAAACCGCTGGAGTTTGTTTATTGAAGCCGCTGGAGTTTATTAACGCCGATGGTGTTTCCTGATGCCGCTGCTGTTTATTGACACAGTTGGTGTTTATTGACGCTGTTGATATTTATTGACTCTGTTGGTGTTTATTGACACCACTGGTGTTTATTGACACCAGTGGTGTTTATTGATGCTCTTGATGATTATTGACACTGCCGGTGTTTATTGACACCACTAGTGTTTATTGATGCTGTTGATGTTTATTGACACTGCTGGTGTTTATTGACACCACTGGTGTTTATTGACACTGTTGATGTTTTTTGACACTGCTGGTGTTTATTGACACCGTTGATGTTTATTGACACTGCTGGTGTTTATTAACACCGTTGATGTTTATTGACGCCGTTGGTGTTTATTGACACCGTTGATGTTATTGGCACCGCTGGTGTTTATTGACACCGTTGATGTTTATTAACGCTGTTGGTGTTTATTGACACCGCTGGTGTTTATTGCTGCTGTTGATGTTTATTGACGCTGCCGGTGTTTATTGACACCACTGGTGTTTATTGACACCGTTGGTGTTTATTGACACTGTTGATGTTTATTGACACTGCTGCTGTTTATTGATGCTCTTGATGATTATTGACACTGCCGGTGTTTATTGACACCACTAGTGTTTATTGACACTGTTGATGTTCATTGACACTGCTGGTGTTTATTGACACCATTGGTGTTTATTGACACTGTTGATGTTTATTGACACTGCTGGTGTTTATTGACACCACTAGTGTTTATTAACACTGCTAGTGTTTATTGACACCACTGGTGTTTATTGACACTGTTGATGTTTATTGACACTGCTGGTGTTTATTGACACCACTGGTGTTTATTGACACTGTTGATGTTTATTGACACTGCTGGTGTTTATTGACACCACTGGTGTTTATTGACACTGTTGATGTTTATTGACACTGCTGGTGTTTATTGATGCTGTTGATGTTTAGTGACACTGCCGGTGTTTATTGACACCACTAGTGTTTATTGACGCTGTTGATGTTTATTGACACTGCCGGTGTTTATTGACACCACTGGTGTTTATTGACGCTGTTGATGTTTATTGACACTGCCGGTGTTTATTGACACCGTTGATGTTATTGGCACCGCTGGTGTTTATTGACACCGTTGATGTTTATTAACGCCGTTGGTGTTTATTGACACCGCTGGTGTTTATTGATGCTGTTGATGTTTATTGACACCGTTGGTGTTTATTGACACTGCCGGTGTTTATTGATGCTGTTGATGTTTATTGACACTGCCGGTGTTTATTGATGCTGCTACTGTTTATTGACGCCTTTGGTGTTTATTGATGCTGTTGGTATTACTTTATTGACGTGACGAGTGTTTATTGACGCTGCTGCTGTTTATTGATGCCTTTGGTGTTTATTGACTCCCTGGTGTTTATTGATGTTGCTGGTATTTATTGACACAGCTGGTGTTAGATTATTGAAGCTTTTGATGTTTATTGATGCTGCTGGTGTTTATTGACGCCGCTGCTTTTTATTGATGCCGCTGGTGTTTATTGACCCAGCTGGTGTTAATTTATTGATGGCGCTCTTGTTTATTGATGCCACTGGTGTTTATTGACGCAGATGGTGATTACAATGACAGAGGGTTTTCATTAAAGCCTATTGTAAGCTTACCTGTGTACATAGGGAGTAAAGCAACAATCATGTTGTGGTTAAGGTAAGCATTGTGTAGTGAAGTATATAGTAGGGCAGGGACTTCTAATATATACTTCACATTGTAGCAGCGTACATGTGGGCAGTGTACTATGACAGCATATATATAGAGGATGTGTAACTCTAGGTAGCGTCATATCATGTGGCAGCTGTGGGTAAGTGACATACTTGTGAGAATTAAATGAAGGGCGGCGGCGGGCACATGGGTGTGGTAGTAATGTGACACAAGGGCATTTTGCTGGTCCTGCGCACCAGTCCTCCTAAAGTCGCTCATAATGTATAATGTCATATGCATTTTTTGTAGTTTTTAATAAATACTTATGAAAATCCTACATTATTTTTATTAAAATGATCTCGAATACATCACCCTATAGCGAGCAACCTTGTGTTTGTGTAACGTCACTCTCTAGATTTTCTGAAATTAATACGTAGAATAATTTTCCCATAGATGGCTATGAGAGAAAACGTCTGTTTTGATGGACCTTCAGAACAGCTTCAACATCTTTGTGTTTACATTTGCTTCCTTACATCTCGTATAGGGGAAGTTATTACTACGAATTTCTGAACAAAATGTGACTGAGGAACCGCTAATGACTTCTGAATCACTTACCGTATCATTATTCTAAAATTGATTTGCTTCTGTTTTCCTTTCTCTGATAGATACATCTGTTCCTTATCTTTGTTGCCAGCCTTAATTTTCCATTATAAAGAACGTGCCTCACGAGCTTGGTGCCACCACAGAAAGACTATCAGTAAGGTTAATCCATCAACCAAAAAGAAAATCTAATTGTATTTATTCATATACTCTTAAATAAGAACTACAATACATGCCCTTATTCATTTATATAACTCTGGATCACAATTTCTTTAAATACTTATTGTTTGTGCTAAAAACATTAACATATTGCAGTTTTCTCACGCTGAACAACTGACATTTCAGTATTGGTGACCATCAAACACTGTCATTCATCCTCTCTGTGTTTACAGTGGTCTCTGATGTAGGCATATTTTCTTTGTTATACATTTTCTAAAATGAATATCATGTTTCTTTTCTTATCTACTTGGCGGAATCCGTTAACCCCCTCTCTCTCTAGTGAACAGACATACACAACGACTTATTTCTTTTCATACCGCCAGTATCTCTCTTCTTCCGCATCTTATGACTCAAATTTGTGCTTCTTTTTTTAACTTACCCTTCTCTTTCTCTCTCTTTATACATTATTGAACTATCTCTCTCTTCTGCTTTAAACCTCATAAATGTTAGTATTGGCTATTTGTGGAGTCCTAAGACAGAAGACAACATCAAGTCACAGGTAAAGGATTGGTTAATATTATTCTACATAGTTGATCACTATCAGTTTCCATTGTCCCAGAGACCACAAGAAAAAGAACATTCATGTGTGTATTTCGGCTCAAAGGACAACTTTACGAATGCCTTCAATTTGGGTCTCGGCATAACACTACTATTTGTGTTTTGTTAACAAAATGCACCTGGTTACATACTGTATTCATCCCCATGTGGGGTTAAAATGAGGCAAGCGGCAAGCTGCGGGTATCTATGGCATAAGGCAAACATTTATATCGAATCTGCCGGAGTAGCTAAGCAAAACAACGCGCTAGGATGCCTGCTGCTATAACCCACCATTGGCGCCTTCTCTTGATGCCGCTTTAGCAGGGGATGCAAAAAGAGCAAGGCATCCTCTGGGTGATACTGCCTGTACCACTGGTGAGGAGACATCATTGCGCGCTGTCATTGTCATCGTCGTGGCAGCAAGAACCTCTACATGGCGACACGGCGGAGACGGTGGGTGACAGGATCTAACTCGGCTCCTAACATGGCTGCCAGGGAGTACACGTCACGCTGCTGGAAAGAGAACAACGTATGAGTAGAGGAAGTGTTGATATTTTGGTCCGGGACTCTCCCGCCTAAAACAATTTACCTGTTTCTGTCTGCATCAGTTTGTATATCTCGGATTAAGTAAGATTACAAATATAATCATGCTTACGTAAATGTAATTATGTTTTCATTGCATCGATCATGACAATCTATGCACAATATGCTCGACTGAGTGTTAGCTTCATAGACTGCATATGCTTAATTATTTTATTTATAACTTTGGTGATGTGCTCACTGCAGAATGCGTATTATGAACGAAACAGTGAACTCCTGTAGACAATACTTATAATCTATCATTACAATAGTTACCAAAGTAAAAATCTAGCTAAAAATACATCCACAAAAAACAAGACCACAAATGATCTACTGTACATCGTGTTTCTTCTCATATTTTCCATCAACCTACAACCTGCAGCTTTTTAAAGGTAGGTTTTATAGCCACTTCTTATCCAAGTGAACACAGATTTTCAGCTTACTAATCCATGATGAAAGAGGCGAGCCTAGCATGAATATAAATCACTGTCAGTAACATTGCATTACAGAAGATAGTACAGACCCTTTCACTAGTGCGTTTACATATAAACATTCCACAAATCATTATCTTTGAGATATTTGTTTTAATATAATTTTAATTTGATTCCATAGTATGTTTACTATTGCGAGTTACCGTCTGTCGAATGTAAACAAACAGGGCTGCCACACTGCACAAAACCTGACGACCCCCTGTAAACGCACTAGTGAAGGGGACTGTACCTCACAATGTACAGTCCCCTTCACTAGTGAGTGTCCACCCCCCCCCCCCACTAATCCATCACAGTGTTAAAAACTTATCATTTTATCACTACACAAACACGTTCAAACTGGAAATAACTGGTAACCATGCCCGCCATCCACCACTGCCGTCATCCATTCATGTGCTGTTATCCTAATCTAAAGTCCCAAATCATAATCTGATCTGGCTTAAGCTTTCACTTTTCCGGGACACCTTCTTTAGTTGTTTTATCTATCACATCTTAAACATTAATTCAGATCACTTTCATCTCTTAATTTCTAAAATTGAAAGTATTCTCACTATTAATCACTTTGATGAAATTATTATCCTTGGTTATTGCAAGGGCCACAATCATACTCTAGTTAACTTTTTTTTTTAGGGGTAGGGAAGTAAAAAAGGCACAAGCTTTTCCGTCATAAATAAGGTTACCCAGTTAATCATAGACCCATCCCGTGTATCTCTGACCGACCTGGTAATAAAGTGAGAACTCTAGTTTTATTTCATACTTCGCATCCAAGCCCTTCCAGTGTTACCTTCTCTCTGATTGGTTCTTCTAGTCGCTGTGATATTTCTGCATCTTGCTCTTTGTGTTTCTTCCTTAACGCATCTCCTCCCCAGACAGGCTCTACTTTCCATTATGATGGAGCTGACTAGATGGTTCACCAAGTATTGATCTTGACATGTAACTCTATATTCCATTTTGTACTGGATCAACCTTCCCTGGGAAAGGGCTACCGAGCTCAGACAAGCCTCATACATAAACTGGTAAGACAACCCAAACAAAGAAATTTGTAACATATACCTACTCTTCGTAGCCATTTCGAACACAGACGCTGTTAATAAAATAAAGATATATATTTTTTAGTTCAAAACACAATTTCTTCATGGTTCGATGGTATCTCTATGTTACAAGCAAACTAACTAGCTTTCAGCTACTGCTGCTGGTTTGCCCTCGTGGTGAACAGGGAGGCAACCTTGCGTAAGTCTTCCCCTGCTAGTACACAGCCTCTTCACCATCATGACTCCTGTTGTGACTTCTCGTGGCAACACGCAGTAACGGTGTGCCTTGTGGGCAGCAGTGGGCCCCAGAGAGACTGCTACGGGAGCAAACCACCTCACGAAAAATCTGCAGTGGAGTCCCGCATCAGGCAGACATGCTTACAGAGTTCCCTTAAGAACCCAACGGCGGTATAAGGGAAGAAGTGGCCAACATGGGAACCCAACGGAAGAAGGCAATGCATGATGGGCAGGCAACTAAGGCGAAACCCAACAAACTGGGCTATCGGCAGTCCATTGCAACTCTCTCCCAAGTCGTTGCAACTACTCGCACAACTGGATCAGGAAAGGAGAGAGCCAAGATGTGTGGATGCAGCCTATGCTCCGGCCTCACCACATAAATCAACTCACGCACAACCATCATCCATCATCCAGCTCATCATACTTCTCATCATCATCAAACACCTACCCCCCCAAAAGTCCTATGGCGACGGACGAGTGGAGACAGAGACAGGCAAAGATGACTGTCGGGAGTCTCTAGTCACAACTCTGCATATGGGTGGCATAGATAAGATGGTCGTTTATGCACTGGAATCCAGGCAGCAGTGCAATCGTGTCCTGTCTGTGCGACTGAGCAGCCCTTACCAGGAACCACTCTGCTCACCTCACATGTGGAGGGGGCTAGAAAAGGTGCCCTAAACATAGCTTGCCTAAAGAACCAACCTGATTGAGCAACAGCATTCAGTAAGGTAATCCTTAAGCTGTCGAAAACATAATCATAATCACAGATCAAAGCAAAAACAAACTAAACAACCTCTTATGGTCGCTGCATGGAATGTCAGGACCCTTCTACTGTCGATGCTGGAACAAATGAGCGTCCTGAAAGAAGAAACGCCCTTGTGGGAAAAGAGCCCTCTAGGGATAACATCGACATAGCAGCCATTAGTGAGTCTTGGCTCCTAGACGAGTGTCGGCTCACCCAACGGGGTCCAGCTATACCTTCTCCTGGAAGGGAAAGCCTGTTGTGGAGAGAAACCGCGTTAACGAAGTTGGATTTGCCATTCGCCATTCCATCTTATATTGGCTAACTGAAATGCCTGTTGCGATAAACGAGCGCCTCATGACGCTCCGAGTCCCACTGAATCACTCAAGTCATGCCTCACTATCACCAATACCTTGTTTATTGCATGGCGACAAGTTCAAGGGTTCTTGGCAACACCCACGATCCAAACATTGGCATCTCATTGACTATATCATTAGAAAGAGATTGCCAGGATGTGTTCATCACCCAAGCTATGCGTGGCTCAGACCACTGTGATACAGATCATCGGCTCATCAGAGCCAAACTCCCCCTTAATGTTGCCTCAAAACGACGAAGGCAACAAGCCTCCAGAAGAGGCTTTAACACCAAGGGATTGGAGGATCCAGCAGTAGCACATGCCTTCAGAGAGCAGCTCAACGATGGGATGATAAAAAACCTAACAACAAATAACCAAAATTACTGTGTTAAATAGGGTCCCATCAAAGCTGTCATCACAAAACCCTGCAACGAGACACTCGGTTAGATCAAAAGAAAACACTAGGATTGGTTTGACGAGAATGACAAAGAAATCGAAGTTTTCTTCAATAGTAAACGTGCTGCACTCACTGACTGTCAGAACAACCCTAAGTTTCGGGCCAGGGCTGATACCTTCCAAGAGGAGAAAGCTGCGGTCCAGCGCAAATTTTGCAAACTAATGAACGAATGGTGGAAAAATAAAGTGTGTGAAATGCAAAAAATTGCAGATCAACACAAGATGCGTGAATTTTTCAATTCTGCTAAAGCAATCTATGGTCTAATTTACTTATGGCGTGGCTCCCCTCCACTCATCCGATGGTAACTTCTTTATTAAAGGCGAAGAAGCCATCCGTCAGCGCTGGAAAGAGCACTGCCATTCACTGCTCAACTGAAACACCAATGCCGATGTACCGACTGCCCAGCAGGCCCCTCAGCACCTAGAGCTGACCAACCTCAGCTATCCTCCATCCCTGAATGAGGTAGCTACTGCCATTAAGCAGATGAAAAATAACAAAGCCTTATGGAATGCCAGCCGAGGTGTATAAAACAGGTGGATCTCTGCTTACCAACCGCCTCCACTCACTCCTGGAGAGTGTATGGGAGAAGGGAGCAAATCCCCAAGGGAGACCGGTCGGGCTGTGTCAACGACTGCAGGATCTCACTCCTGCCTGTAGCTGGCACGATTATCGCCTGAGTCCTCCTAAATATACTTCTTCCTAAGGCGGAAAACTTCCTCCAAGAATCTTAATGAGGCTTTAGAGTTTAGACCATCATATGGCACCACTGAAATAATCTTTGCTGCCCCTAGATGCAGGAAAAGTGCAGAAAACAGCGTCGTGACCTGTACAAGGCCTTCATCAACCTAACTAAGGCCTACGGCTCGGTCAACATGGAAGCCCTCTGGCGAACTCTCAGGCGCTTTGGCTGTCTACCAAAATTCATTGCCATTGAAAGGTAACCCTACGATGGCATAAACGGCAGTGTCCTACAAAATGGTACCCAGTCGAAGTTCTGTCCCATCCAAACCGGGGTAAAACAAGGATGTGAACTGGGACCAACTCTCTTTTCTATTTTCTTGGCTGCCTTCCTTATTTGTGCCAGTGACAATTTATCCTTCAGGGGGGACATCTAGTACCAGATGAGGGGACTTTTCAACATAAGATGACTCCAGGCAGGAACAAAAGTGTCGGCCACTTCCATGCAGACAATCTCACACTCGTCGCTCACACTTAACGTGACCTACAAATCCTGAACACCTATGCAGATGTGTATGCACACTTCGGCCTTAGGGAGAATGCATTTAAAACTCAGATTATCTTTCAGCTTGCCCCTGGTTCAACTACATCTCCACCATCCATCCAGCTCTCTCTCAAATGTTACCCACTTCCAGTACCTTTGCTACCACCTGTCCACCATCGCGGACATTGATGTGGAGATTCAACTTCGAATCAGTTGCGTATTTCAACATATTGGCAGATCTTATCATAGTAAACAAAGATGTACAAAGCCATTGAAAGAAACTACGAGAAGTCTTCACAAAGCTACAAATAGCTGGATTGAAAGTGAAACTTTCCAAATGTGAATTTCTTAAATCTAGAATCCAATTTATAGGACACGTAGTGGATGGCAAAAGGTATACACACAGTAGATTGTAAGGTAAAGGAGGTGAAGCAGTTTCCTTGTCCCAAGAATGCAGATCAACTTCGTTGTTTCCTGGGATTATCAGGATACTACCATTCTTTCATGGAATTATCAGGATACTACCTTTCATTCATTGAAGGCTATGCCAAATTTGCCCTACCACTGACTAGACCCCTCAAAAAGGACGTAGATTATAAGTGGAACAAAGAATAAGAGGACAGTTTTAATGCCCTTAAGAGCGCCTTAACGAACGCTCCGGTGTTACCCTTACCGGACTACACCAAACCATTTACCATGTGCACCGATGCCTCCGGCCTAGGGCTAGGGGTTGTGCTCATGCAAACTGATCATCAAAGAAAGTGGCGCATAATAGCATACTCCATTCGCACCCTCAACGATGCAGAAACACGTTATTCAGCTACTCACTTAGAAGCATTAGCTGTTGTGTGGGCTCTCAAACATTTTCGGGATCTCATTTTTGGATATCTGATCACAGTCCACACAGATCATGTAGCCGTGATAGAACTATTTCATGGGAAGAACTGGTTTCTGACCATACAGGAGTTCACGCCCGACTTCTTCGTATTTACCTGGTCGTGCGAACGTGGTAGCTGATTCGCTATCCAGACACATAGCTCCTGTCACGCCACTACCCACATTCACCCTATCATAGTTAAGGGCGTAACAACAACAGGAGCCACTGTAGTCTAAGGTAATCTATGCCTTATAATCGAGAGATGAGGTAAATTTGTCAAAACAACCTCTACCATTCTCACAGTTTGAGTTACGGCACGACACACTGTATCACTCAGTAAAAACACAAAAATAGTCAATCTCTCATATTGTTATTCCTACATTACTAAAGGAAAACATTCTCACCCTCTTCCATGATGCACCCCAAGCTGGGTATCCGGGGCGAGACAGATGTCTAACAGAAATTAGACGAAAATATTATTGGAATCTATGAGGACCGATATCGAGCATCACATTGCTAAGTGTTTATCTTGTGAAAAACACAAGGGAACAACGATGGAACCCCCTCCAATTTTAGAATACCCGACGCCTGAACGTCCATGGGATACAGTTGCGATCGATTTATTGCAACTACCAAAAAGCCGTCAAGGCTTTCATTATATACTTGTGTGCGTTGACCACTTCTCCAGATTCGTGGTACTAGCACTATTACAGAATAAGTCTGCTGAAGCAGTGGCTCATGTGTTAGTCACTCATCTCATCCGTCCTTTTTATACACCTAGAGTGATATTCTCAGATAACGGGGCAGACTTTAAGAATCAACTCTTAACAGCCATTTGTCAACAATACGACATCATACAAACCTTCACAACCGCCTACCATCCATCCTCAAATGGGTTGGTCGAGCTTACAAATCGAAAAATTCTTGAGATTCTCCGACACTTGGTGAACTCGATGCACAGTTCCTAGGAGGACTGGCTTCCACAAGTAGCAGCATCCATCTATGGATCTATCAATAGTTTTACAGGCAAATCGCCATACTACATAATTTATGATACCGATAAATGCTTGCACTATGATCAACTAGCAGGAACCCCACAACCTGTGTACAACGTGGATAACTATGCCAAGAAGCAAATCACTGTTTTCACAAGCATCCATGGGAAAATACGAAAACATTTGGCAGCCTTACGTGCTGAAAGGGTCTGCAAGTAATATAAAAATGCTAAGCCTGTAATTTTAGAAATACGAGACGCAGTAATGAAAAAAAAAGCGCCAGATCGCCGGTCAAGACTTTCGCCTAAATTCACAGGTCCATACCTGATTAAAGTAAAAGAACATGGAAACATAATCCAAGTAGTTGAGCTAACAAACGTCACAGACATAGAAGGTTATCGTATAGCACCATATTATTAAGAGCTCAGCAGTAATGAATTTCTACTGAATGTCAATTTCAGCAGCCTTCATATTGTCTCTGATAAGCTTAAACTTCTGTCTCGTATTAATGAAACACAGTTTCCTTCATTACAGGATTCTCTTCCTTTTTATTTATCTCCCAGAGTAATCCTCCCTGGTTTCACCATACCTGCCATTATATTTGTCATTTCCTTGACTGATATGATATTTTGTTACAGGAAAATGTCCTCTAGGTACACAATAGTTTCCAAGAAACTTTCTGAAAGGCATTGAGAAGCATGCGCATGATGCAACAGTTTAGCTAAAGCACACTTTATTGTAATACGGTTAGGTATACCTAGGATTTAAACCGTGAGGATTCGTTTGGTGGTTGCCGACATGTGTAGCAGCACCTTTGCTTTATATAAATACACCCAAATGAATAACGCCTTGTTATTCACCAAGTTACTCACCAGGTTATTCACCAAGTGATTCACCATGTTTTTCACGACTCTAAATCACTTGGCTTGCATCTCTCTTAAGGGTGAAGCCAGAGTCAGCTGGTTCAGTAAACATCGCTCGCTCGCTACCACTCTCTCACACCCCAGAGAGGGCAGTTCACTCCATACCACTTCCCTGGAGAGAATTCACAATATATTCTTTCAGATTATATCTGTATATATACCTGCTTCAGCAATAAAACAGAAAATGCCAAGAAGTGTTTACCTCAAGCCCTGCCACTTAAGAGTTCCAGAACTTAATTAAAACAATTAGTGTGATACCAAAACAGCTATCACAGTCATACTCGAATCCGAGTGACAGCAAAGTATTAGTAGTAAGATGTTAATTTAACATACTTCATAGAATTGTAAAAATTATGTCATCAAAACGGCCGCCATGCTGACCCTCTAAGATTTGTGTTATTTAGTAAGTGTGATTGTCAATTTTTTTGTTTTGAGGGTCAAGGATTAAGAATATGATAATAGAAGTGTAATCTGACCATGTATTAATCAGAAAAACCTACAATTAAAGTCAACTGCTCATTCCGATCACACAAATAGGCTACATCGGTATACAGATGAATGTGTAATTTAACATACATAAACAAATTCAGTCAGTTGTTATGTTCCCAGCCTCCTTTTATAAGACCGCCCCATACTTTTTAGCATCAAATAAAGTCAACTGGCTCATTCAGACCACATATATACATTACAGAAGAATGTATAATATAGAATAAATTTACAACTTTAGTTAGTTATATTCCCAGTCGCCTTTTTACAGACTGCCTAAAACTTTTTGGTACAATCACAACTTTGCCTGGTAATTTGCTCTTGCGTAATGTAACATGAAAGCTGCCTTCGTGGGTGGAAAATTCCTTTTCCTCTTTCCGGAATCAGTCGAGGCTTGTTTTGATAATACCAGCCTTGCAGTCAGGAGCAGAGTAAAGACGGCAGACAAACTCTTCCACATTTTCCGGTGAGCCATCACGCCCAACACTCTTCTTGAGGTGATGATGTTCACCGAATACCTTCTAGCAAGTCTTCTTGCCAAACCCAGCTAAGGAAGATTTTCTATCTGATCCAGTCAGTGCATGGAACCCAGCGCGTTATCCTTTACAGTGTTTGACAACGTCTTTGCTATCTCAAGCACTGGATAACAACGCGATCATGGGCAATTCCACTGATCATCCACACATTAGCCTCTCGAAATAAGTGGAGAAAGAGAAGGAAGACGTCCGTATCTCTGCGAAATACCATTATGTACTGATATCCTGCTCTTGTAACTTCGAGTTCGTGGGGATTGATGCGGGTATCCGCTTCTTCAGGAGTGACAAAGCATCCACCTACAGCCAATTCGCTTCCACTGGTTACCTTCTGGTGTCGTCTCATCGGGTCATTGGACAGGAATGTAGCAAGATCTGCTTTGTTCTCGGGCAAAGATATGAACTGCGCCCATACCTGTGGTAAAGTAACCTTACCATACGAATTGGTCTCTTGGTCTTCTGACTTCACTTTACTCTTATTTGGTTTTTAAAAGAACTGGAACCAAGATACCTGTCAAAGATGACGTCTACTCTGGTAACACCTCGACTGAAGTGTGCAAAAAGTGACTTAGCAAAAGTGTCCAAATGACTTGCATTGGTGGGTTCCCTAAGCTTTGAATCAGTGCCATCCCATCAATAAGTACACATGTCCCAATCATACGGCTGGTTACATGGCATGACATTGGTATGGCCTCTACCTGTGTTTCGGCACTAAGGATGCCTAGCAGATCAGTTTTCTTATTGGATTTTAATGTCTTGTCATTCCTTGCTAGAGATATTGGCAATGCTGAGAGTTCGTGCTTGAGAATATGTGACATGTCTACCACTCGTCCACTTTCTTGAGCATTAACGTCTTTAAAAGGCGCCTGTCAGCTTTAATGACTTTCTTTGCACTTGTAATAGTGTTCACCATACAGCCATATAGCCTTGCAAAGGTTTTAGAATTTCATTTTGTATGTGGGTGAAAGAAAGGCACCGTTATCTCAATTAAGCGAGTTTCCACATGTTAGGTCACTTCGTAAATTCCACGTGACTGCTTTCAGTAATTTATTTGCGTCTCATCAGTTGCTACGTTATTCGTGGTCAAGGAAATCAGTGGTCTGTCAAAGGCCGTAATTCCACTACTCTCATTGCAAACTGGAAAGATGCCAAACATTTTGACGTCTGCTGCATCACGGTTTACTTTAGATGGAAAACCATCTTTCCGAGTGGATATTATTCATCAACTTCAAGGCCGAGCAGATTTTTTTTGTAGCTTCTGATACGAGAGATCTCTTACCCCATGTGACACCAAACCCATCACGTAATGTGTCTGTCCTTGTAATCCGAATAACATATTACTGAATGTAACACATCTGGCACAACAGACAGTATCATATTTTAGATCTAGCACAAATATTTGGCAAATCGTCATTTCTAAAGTTCAGATGGATACCGATATGATTTACAGAATAAAACCACATACTTCATTATCACCAGAAACTAAGAAAACCTACAGAATTCTACATAATTTATGTAATTGTTATTGTGAAAAAGAGTAGAAAACAAAAATTTATCCTTGATAAGGTCCGGTGCGGCCACCATTTTGTTTAAAAATTTTGAACACAAATATGGCAACAAACAAACTGACATCCACCCAGGTGACATTGCCCTCTATATGTAGAATATGCATAGTTAGTTTGTTTACTTGTAACAAAGAGATGCCATCGAGTGAAACGATAACCCATGTTGGCTGGCTGAATATTTGCCAGAAATTCAAGTTTTGATATTTTTACCGATATAGAAGTTTCTGTTCTTTTCAGTCTGGACCCAAACCAAGTCCCACCCCTCATGTTTAAAATATGTGCACCTGACCTAACTTCTGTTCTTACACTCACTTTCACCCCCGGCGTAACCTGAGGTGTGTTCTAGACAACTCCGTTAAATCTTACCTTGTTGCTGTTAATATATTCTGTATCTAAAGCTGCTGATAAAGTATGGCATCAGAATCTCGCTAAACTTCCTTCTTTTTGTCTTCCTAATTCTTTAATCTCTGATTACATTTTTCTATCATCACCATATATATTGGTCACACTCACACCATTTTCTCACCAATGCTGGAGAGTCTCAGGGCTCTCTTCTTGCACTTCTCCTTGCCTTACTTTATATTAATGATTTCCACTCCATTCTTCCCATCACCACACACCCCTTTGCTGATGACACAAACTTGCACAAAAATCTGTCTTACAATTCCAATGCTCAAGTTTAGTCGAGTCCCCCATAAAAAACAAATTTGCTTAACAAAGGGGATATTAGTCGCCAGAATGGCGACCAGTCTAGCTTGAATATAATCCATCGGTTAAATTGACCTTCATAAACTATAGTGTCCAAAATACCTCCTTTAATCTATTACAGAATCAATAAAGAGCTGAGATTATCAAAAAGTAAACTGGAGACCTATCCAAATGGCTCACTCAACAAACTGCGGGATGGTCAGTGGTCTCAGGCAGTAATGACGGAGTTGATACTACACATTCTTTGATCTTCAGTTATAATAAAAAAAATTAAGTGTGAATGTTTTTAATCGGAGCTCAAGGAGTCAAGGTCTGCCATAAATATGTTATAACTCACATTCAAGGCTTGTGGAGGATGTGGGCGTGGCTTATTAGCCCTGAAAGCGGACCTCTTGAATCCTGGAACTGAGGATAGGCTGTAGCCACCTGAACGCCGATACATTTGACGTCCGGCTGGTACAATCACTGGCGGAACACACGGGGAGATAGCCAGTGACACTTGACATACATATGGCCTTCAACTTGTACAATAAATTAAATAAATCAGAAATGATGTTACGATAATAGCTATGAGGATTGTTACAAATACTCTTTATACCATAAAGTTAGACTAAGCACAAGATAAACATGAAGTTACAATGCGGAAAAGAGCACCATAAAGCTAGCAAGGACAAGTGAGGACAAGAGCATTACGAAGTTAGAGTGCGTGCCGCCAAGAGCACCATGAAGTCAGTGAGGACAAGAATACCACGAAGTTCGAGCGGGGACAAGAGCGTCACGAAGTTAGAGTTAGGACAAGAGCATCGCGAAGTTACTGTGAGGACAAGAGCATCACGAGGTTACAGTGAGGACAAGAGCATCACGAAGTTACTGTGAGGACAAGCGCACCATGAATATAACAGTGAATACAAATGCAATGTGAAATAAGAGTGAAGCTAGCACCATGAAATTATTGAAAGGGCAAGAGAACCACGGCGTTAGAGTGAGGACAAAAGCACCATACATTTAGAGTGAGGAGACGAGCACCATGAATTTAGTGAGAACAAAAGCACCACGAAGTTAGAGTGAGGAAAGGAGCACCGTGAAGTTAGAAGTAAGGACAAGGGCACCCTGAAGTTAGTCAGGACAGGAGCACCATGAAGTTAGTGAGTACATGAGCACCATGAAGTTAAGAATGAGAACAAGATCACCATGATGTTAAGAGTGAGGACAAGAGAACAAAGAAGATAAGAGTGAGGACAAGAGCAACGTGAAGTTAGAGTGAAGTTAAATGTACCAAGTTTGAGTGAGGGCAAGAGTACCATGCAGCTAAGAGTGAAGATATGAACACCATGAAGTTAGTAAGCACAACAGTACCATAAAGTTACAGTGAGGATAAGTGCACCATAAGTTAGAGTGAGGACAAATGCACCATCAAGTTAGAGTGAGGAAAAGTGCACCATCATGTTACAGTGAGGACAGGAGCACCATGAAGTTAGCGAGGACAAGAGATCCAGAAAGTTAAGAGTTAGAAAAGATCATCTTGAAGTTAAGAGTGAGGATAGGATCACCATGAAGACAAAAGCACCATGGAGTTAGAGTAAGGTTAACAGCGCCATTAAGTTAGAGTGAAGTCAGAAGCACCATGAAGTTAGAGTGAGGACAAAGGCACCATGAAATTATGGAGTGGACAAGTGCACAATGAATATAGAGTGAGGGTGAGCTCACTATGAAGTTAGTGATGACAAGAGCACAATGAAGTAAAGAGGACAAAAGCACAAAGAGAACAATGATGTTAGAGTGAGGAGAAGAGCACCATGAATTAGGGTGTATCGAGGAGCACCAGGAAGTTAAGAGTGAGAACAATAACACCATGAATTTAGAGAAAGGACAAAAACACCATGAAGTTACAGAGAGGACAAGAGCCCCAAGAAGATGAGTGAGGAATAGAATACGATGAAGTTAGAGTGACCAAAATAACTCCATAAAGTTCCATGCAGTTAAGTGTGGGGATAAATGAAGGTAGAGTGAGGACAAAAACACCATGAAGTTAGCATGAAGAAAAGAGAACCTAGAAATTAGTGAGGACAAGAGCCCCATGAAACTAGAGTAAGGACAAAAACACCATGAAGTTAGAGAGAGGACAGGAGCAACATAGTATTGGAGTGAGGAAAAGAGCACCATGAAGTTAGTGTGAGGACAAAAGCACCATGAAGTAAGAGTGAAGAGGAGAAGAACTCCATCAGTTTAGAGTGAGGACAAAAGCAACATGAAGTTATAGTGAAGACAAGCGCACCATGAAGTTAGTGTGAGGACAAGAAAACCATGAAGTTAAGAGTGAAGAAAAGAGCTCCATGAAGTTAGTGTGAGGACAATACATCCATGAAGTTAAGAGTGAAGACAAGAACACCATGAATTTAGGGTGAGGAAAAGAGCACCGTGAAGTTAAGGGTGAGGACAAGAGCATCATAAAGTTAAGAAAGAGAACTAGAGCACCCTGAGTTTAGAGTGAGGAAAAGCTCACCTTGAAGTTAGTGATGACAAGAGCGCTATGAAGTTTTGAGTGAGGATAATAACACCAATAGCAGCACGAAGAAAGAGGAAGGAAAAGACCTCAATGAAGTTAGAGCGAGGACAAGAGCACCATGAACTTAGAGTGGGGAAAAGTACACCATGAAGTTAGAATGAGAAGAGCACTATGAAATATGAGTAAAGACGAATGGATCATGAAGTTAGTGTGGGGCAGGAGCACCATAACATTAAGAGTGATGACAAGAGCAACCATGAAGGTATGAATGAGGAGGTGTGCACCATGAGGTTAGATAGAGGCGAAGAGCATCATGAAGTTAGAGTGAGAAAACCACCATGAAATTTGAGTAAACACGAGTGCATCATGAAGTTATAGCGATTACAAGAGCATGATGAATTCAGGGTGAGAACAGGACCACCGTAAATTTATGATAGAGAACAAAGGCACCATGAAGTTCGAATGAGGACTAGGTCACTATGAAGTTAGGGTGAGGACAAGAGCACCATGAAGTTAGAAATGAAGGTAAGAACGCAATGAATATAGAGTGAGGACAAGAACACTATGAAGTTAGAGTGAGGAGACGAGCATCATGAAGTTGGAATGATAACAAGAACTCCATGAAGCTAGAGAGTGGATAAGCGCACCATGAAGATAAAGTAGGGGACATTAACACCATGAAATTAGAGTGGGAACAAAGGCACCATGTGGTTAGAGGGAGGCAAAGAGGATCATGAAGTTAAGAGTGAGGAAATTAGTTAAGAATAATGGCAAGAGTACCATAAAGTAGGAGTGAGGACAATAGCACTTTGTTGTTAGAATGAGGACAAGAACACTTTGAAGTTATGAGGACAAGAGCACGATGATGTTAGCGAGGACACGAGCACTATGAAGTTAAGAGTGAGGACAAGAGGCCCATAAAGTTAAGAGTGAGGACAAAAACACCATGAAGTTAGAGTGCTGCCAAGAGAACCATGGAGTTAAGAGTGAGGAAAACACACCATGACGTTAAAGTGAGGACACGAATACAGTGAAATTGGAGGAGAGGAACACCATGAATTTAGAATACGGACAAAAGCACCATGAAGTTAAGAGTGAGGACACGAGCACGATGAAATTTATTGGAACCAAGAGCACAATGAAGTTAGAGTGAATAGAGCACCATGAAATTTTAATAAAGACGAATGCATCTTGAATTTAGCGTGAGGACAAGAGCACCATGAATTTAGGGCGAGGACAAGAGTAACATGAAAAAACAGTGAGGACTAGAGCACCATATAGAGCGAGGACTAGAGCACTATGAAATTAGATTGGGACTAAAAACACCATGAAGTTAATAGTGAAAACAAGAGTTCTATGCAGTTAGAGTGAGGATATGAACACCACAAAGTTAAAATGAGGAGAAGAGCACCATGAAGTTAGAGTGAGGAGTGAGGAGACGAGCACCATGAAGTTAGTGTGAGGAGTGAGGACAAGAGCTCCATGAAATAAGATTGAGGACAAGAGCATAATGAATTAAAGGAAGTAAAAGAGTACCATGAAGTTAGAATGAGGTCAAAAGCACCATGAAGTTAGACAGAGGACAAGTGCACCATGTAATTTGACTGTACACATAATTACTGCACCATGAAGTTGGAGTGGGGATAAGAGTACCATGAAGTTAGTGTGACAATATCAGTTTGAGGAGAGGAAATCTGTGACGACGTTAGTACGATGATAGCAGCACTATGGCATTAGTGTGAAAAGAAGAAGAAACTAAGTGTCACGATGAGCGAATGATGATTTTGGTGTGGTGACGAGCACTTTGACAGTGTGAGAGAAAAAACAATAAAATGTAAGAACGAGATAATAACAACATTAGTGTGAGGACAAGAGCATGTTAACGTTAGTGATAGGAAAAGGTTATTATACCGTTAGTATGAGAATAATATTAGTGTGAGAACATGAACATGATACGTTAGTGTAGGAACAGAAGCATGGCAACGTTAGTGTAAGAACAGAAGCATGGTAACGTTAGTGTAGGAACAGAAGCATGGTAACGTTAGTGTAAGAGCAGAAGCATGGTAGCGTTATTGTAAGAACAGAAGCATGGTAACGTTAGTGTAAGAACAGAAGCATGGTAACGTTAGTGTAAGAACAGAAGCATGGTAACGTTAGTGTGAGAAAAGAAGCATGGCAACGTTAGTGTAAGAACAGAAGCATGGTAACGTTAGTGTAAGAACAGAAGCATGGTAACGTTAGTGTAAGAACAGAAGCATGGTAACGTTAGTGTGAGAAAAGAAGCATGATAACATTAATATGAGAACAGGAGCATGGTAACGTTAAAATGAAAACAGTAGCATGCAAACGTAAGTGTGAGGAGAGGAGCATGGTAACGTTAATAGGAGAACAAGAGCATGGTAACGATAGTATAAGAATAGGAGCATGAAAAAGCTAGCGTGAAAACAAGGGCAAGATAACGTTAGTGTGAGGACAAGGGCAAAATAACGTTAGTGTGAGGACAGGAGCATGGTAACGTTAGTATAAACGCAGGAGCATGGTAGCATTTGTGTGAAGAGACGATTATGATAGAATTAATTAAGTGGGTGAAAGGAATCAATAAATGAGATATAGATAAAGTTCTTATAATATCCGAGCAACGGATTTTTGTTGGATAAGTTTATGATTAGGAAGGAGATAGGAAGAAATTGGTTCACAAATAGGGTGGTGGACGAGTGGAACAAGCTTAGCAACTTTGTAGTAAGAGTTGGGACGCTGAAAAGTATTAAAAGGAGGCTAGATAGATTCATGAACGATAGAGAGTGGTTGTAACTCTCGAGAAAATCTGCCATACACAGGCCAACCGACCTATTGCAGACTCCAAATTTTCTTATGTTCTTACGCTAGTGTTAGAAGAGGAGCATGGTAACATTAGTGTTAGAAGAGGAGCATGGTAGCAATAGTGTTAAAAGAGGAGCATGGTAACAATAGTGTTAGAAGAGGAGCATGATAACATTGGTGTTAGAAGAGGAGCATTGTAACAATAGTGTTAGAAGAGGAGCATGGTAACATTGGTGTTAGAAGAGGAACATGGTAACATTAGTGTTAGAAGAGGGGCTTGGTAACATTAGTGTTATAGGAGGAGCATGGTAACATGAGTGTTAGAAAAGGAGCATGGTAACAATAGTGTTAGAAGAAAAGCATGCTAACATTAGTGGTAGAAGAGGGGCATGGTAAGGTTAGTGTTAGAAGAGAAGCATGGTAAGGTTAGTGTTAGAAGAGGGGCATGGTAACATTAGTATTAGAAGAGGAGCATGGTAACATTAGTGTTAGAAGAGAAGCATGGTAACATTATTGTTAGAAAACAAGCAAGTAACAGAAGAGGAGCATGGTAACATTAGTGTTAGAAGAGAAGCATAGTAACATCAGTGACAGATGAGGGGCATGGTAACATTAGTGTTAGAAAAGAAGCATAGTAACATGAGTGTTAGAAGAGAAGCATGGTAACATTAGTGTTAGAAAAGGAGCTTGGTAATATTAGTGTTAGAAAAGAGGCATGGTAACATTGGTGTTAGAAGAGGAGCATGGTAACATTAGTGTTAGAAGAGAAGCATGGTAAAATTAGTGTTAGAAGAGAAGCATGGTAACATTATTGTTAGAAAAGAAGCATGTAACAGAAGAGGAGCATGGTAACATTAGTATTAGAAGAGGAGCATGGTAACATTAGTGTTAGAAGAGAAGCATGGTAACATTATTGTTAGAAAACAAGCATGTAACAGAAGAGGAGCATGGTAACATTAGTGTTAGAAGAGAAGCATGGGAACATTAGTGTTAGAAGAGGAGCATGGTAACATTAGTGTTAGAAGAGAAGCATGGTAACATTAGTGTTAGAAGAGGAGCATGGTAACATTAGTGTTAGAAGAGGAGCACGGTGACATTAGTGTTAGAAGAGAAACATGGTAAAATTAGTGTTGGAAGAGGAGCTTGGTAACAGTGTTAGAAATGGCGCATAGTAACATTATTGTTAGAAGAGAAGAATAGAAACATTAGTGTTAGAAGAGAAGCATGGTAACATTAGTGTTAGAAGAGAAGCATGGTAACATTAGTGTTAGAAGAGGGGCATGGTAACATTAGTGTTAGAAGAGGAGCATGGTAACATTAGTGTTATAAGAGGAGCATGGTAACATTAGTATTAGAAGAGAAGCATGGTAACATTAGTGTTAGAAGAGAAGCACCGTAACATTAGTGTTAGAAGAGAAGCACGGTAACGTTAGTGATAGAAAAAGAGCATGGTAACATTTGTGCTGGAAGAGGAGCATGGTAACATTAGTGTTAGAAGAGGAGCATGGTAACATTAGTGTTAGAAGAGAAGCATGGTATCATTATTGTTAGAAACGAAGCATGTAACAGAAGAGGAGCATGGTAACATTAGTGTTAGAAGAGAAGCATGGTAACATAGTGTTAGAAGAGGAGCATGGTAACATTAGTGTTAGAAGAGAAGCATGAAAACATTAGTGCTAGAAGAGAAGCATGGTGATATTAGTGTTAGAAGAGAACCATGGTAACATTAGTGTTAGAAGAGGAGCTTGGTAACATGAGTGTTGGAAAAGGGGCATTGTAACATTAGTGTTAGAAGAGAACCATGGCAACATTAGTGTTAGAAGAGGAGCTTGGAAACATTAGTGTTAGAAATGGGGCATGGTAACATTAGTGTTAGAAGAGAAGCATAGTAAATTTAGTGTTAGAAGAGGAGCTTGGTAACATTAGTGTTAGAAAAGGGTGCATGGTAACATTAGTGTTAGAAGAGAAGTATAGTAAATTTAGTGTTAGACGAGAAGCATGGTAACATTAGTGTTACAAGAGGGGCAATGTAACATTTGTGTTAGAAGGGGGGCATGGTAACATTAGTGTTAGAAGAGGAGCATGGTAACCTTAGAGTAAGAAGAGAAGCATGGGTAACATTAGTGTTACAAGAGGGGCAATGTAACATTCGTGTTAGAAGGGAAGCATGGTAACATTAGTGTTAGAAGAGGCGCATGGTAATTAGTTTTAGAAGAAAAGCATGGTAACATTAGTGTTAGAAGAAAAGCAAGGTAACATTAGTGTTATAAGAGGAGCATGGTAACATTTGTGTTAGAAGGGGGGCATGGTAACATTAGTGTTAGAAGAGAAGCATGGTAACATTAGTGTTAGAAGAAGCATGGTAACATTAGTGTTAGAAGAGAAGCATGGTAACATTAGTGTTAGAAGAGAAGCATGGTAACATTAGTGTTAGAAGAGGAGCATGGTAACATTAGTGTTAGAAAAGGGGCATGGTAACATTAGTGTTAGAAGAGAAGCATGATAACATTAGTGTTAGAAGAGAAGCATGATAACATTAGTGTTAGAAGAGGAGCTTGGTAACATTAGTGTTAGAAGAGGAGCATGGTAACATTAGTGTTAGAAGAGAAGCATGGTAACATTAGTGTTAGAAAAGAAGCATGTATAGTGTTAGAAGAGAAGCATGGTAACATTAGTGTTAGAAGAGAAGCATGGTAACATTAGTGTTAGAAGAGGAGCATGGTAACATTAGTGTTAGAAGAGAAGCATGGTAACATTAGTGTAGAAGAGAAGCATGGTAACATTAGTGTTAGAAGAGAAGCATGGTAACATTAGTGTTAGAAGAGGGGCATGGTAACATTAGTGTTAGAAGAGGGGCATGATAACATTAGTGTTAGAAGAGATGCATGGTAACATTAGTGTTAGAAGAGAAGCATGGTAACATTAGTGTTAGAAGAGGAGCATGGTAACATTAGTGTTAGAAGAAAAGCATGGTTACATTAGTGTTAGAAGAGAAGCATGGTAACATTAGTGTTATAAGAGGAGCATGGTAACATTAGCGTTAAAAGAGAAGCATGGTAACATTAGTGTTAGAAGAGAAGCATGGTAGCGTTAGTGTTAGAGGAAGAGCATGGTAACGTTAGTGTTATAAGAGGATCATGATAGCATTAGTGTTAGAAGAGAAGCATGGTAACACTAGTGTTAGAAGAGAAGCATGGTAACATTAGTGTTTGAAGAGGAGCTTGGTAACATTAGAGTTAGAAAAGGGGCATGGTAACATTAGTGTTAGAAGAAAAGTATGGTAACATTAGTGCTAGAAAAGAAGCATTGTAATTAGTGTTAGAAGAAAGGCAGGGTAACATTAGTGTTAGAAGACAAGCATGGTAACACTAGTGTTAGAAGAGAAGCATGGTAACATTAGTGTTAGAAGAGAAGCATGGTAACATTTGTGTTATATAAGGAGCATGGTAGCATTAGTGTTAGAAGAGAAGCATGGTAACGTTAGTGTTTGAGGAAGAGCATGGTAACATTATTGTTATAAGAGGATCATGATAGCATTAGTGTTAGAAGAGGGGCATGGTAACACTAGTGATAGAAGTGAAGCGTGGTAACATTAGTGTTAGAAGAGAAGCATGGTAACATTAGTGTTAGATGAGAAGCATGGTAGCATAAATGTTAGAAGAGGAGCTTGGTAACATTAGTGTTAGAAGAGAAGCATGGTAACATAAATGTTAGAAGAGGAGCTTGGTAACATTAGTGTTAAAAAGGGGTATGGTAACATTAGTGTTAGAAGAGGAGCATGGTAACATTAGTGTTAGAAGAGAAGCATGGTAACATTAGTGTTAGAAGAGAACCATGGTAACATTAGTGTTAGAAGAGGAGCTTGGTAACATTCGTGTTGGAAAAGGGGCATTGTAACATTAGTGTTAGAAGAGAACCATGGTAACATTAGTGTTAGAAGAGGAGCTTGGTAACATTAGTGTTAGAAATGGGGCATGGTATCATTAGTGTTAGAAGAGAAGTATAGTAAATTTAGTGTTAGACAAGAAGCATGGTAACATTAGTGTTACAAGAGGGGCAATGTAACATTTGTGTTAGAAGGGGGGCATGGTAACATTAGTGTTAGAAGAGGAGCATGGTAACCTTAGAGGAAGAGAAGCATGGGTAACATTAGTGTTAGAAGAAAAGTATGGTAACATTAGTGATAGAAAAGAAACATGGTAATTAGTTTTAGAAGAAAAGCATGGTAACATTAGTGTTAGAAGAGAAGCATGGTAACCTTAGAGTAATAAGAGAAGCATGGTAACATTAGTGTTTGAAGAGGAGCTTGGTAACATTAGTGTTAAAAAGGGGTATGGTAACATTAGTGTTAGAAGAGGAGCATGGTAACATTAGCGTTAGAAGAGAAACATGGTAACATTAGTGTTAGAAGAGAACCATGGTGACATTAGTGTTAGAAGAGGAGCATGGTAACATTAGTGTTAGAAGAGGAGCATGGTAACATTAGTGTTAGAAGAGAAGCATGGTAACATTAGTGTTAGAAGAGAAGCATGGTAACGTTAGTGTTGGAAGAAGAGCATGGTAACATTTGTGCTAGAAGAGGAGCATGGTAACATTAGTTTTAGAAGAGGAGCACGGTAACATTAGTGTTAGAAGAGAAGCATTGTAACATTATTGTTAGAAAAGAAGCATGTAACAGAAGAGGAGCATGGTAACATTAGTGTTGGAAGAGAAGCATGGTAACATTAGAGTTAGAAGAGGAGCATGGTAACATTAGTGTTAGAAGAGAAGCATGGTAACATTAGTGATAGGAGAGAAGCGTGGTAACATTAGTGTTAGAAGAGAAGCTTAGTAACACCAGTGATAGATGAGGGGAATGGTAACATTAGTGTTAGAAAAGAAGCATGGTAACATTAGTGTTAGAAGAGGAGCATGGTATTATTAGTTTTGGAGGAGAAGCATGGTAACATTACTGTTTGAAGAGGGGCATGGTAACATTGGTGTTAGAAGGGAAGCATGGCAACATGAGTGCTAGAAGAGGAGCATGGTAACATTAGTGTTAGAAGAGAAGCATGGTAACATTAGTGTTAAAAAGAAGTATGGTAACATTAGTGTTAGAAGAGAAGCATGGTAACGTTAGTGTTAGAGGAAGAGCATGGTAACGTTAGTGTTATAAGAGGATCATGATAGCATTAGTGTTAGAAGAGAAGCATGGTAACACTAGTGTTAGAAGAGAAGCATGGTAACATTAGTGTTTGAAGAGGAGCTTGGTAACATTAGAGTTAGAAAAGGGGCATGGTAACATTAGTGTTAGAAGAAAAGTATGGTAACATTAGTGCTAGAAAAGAAGCATTGTAATTAGTGTTAGAAAAAAGGCAGGGTAACATTAGTGTTAGAAGAGAGGCATGGCAACACTAGTGTTAGAAGAGAAGCATGGTAACATTAGTGTTAGAACAGAAGCATGGTAGCATTTGTGTTATATAAGGAGCATGGTAGCATTAGTGTTAGAAGAGAAGCATGGTAACATTAGTGTTAGAAGAGAAGCATGGTAGCGTTAGTGTTAGAGGAAGAGCATGGAAACATTAGTGTTATAAGAGGATCATGATAGCATTAGTGTTAGAAGAGGGGCATGGTAACACTAGTGATAGAAGTGAAGCGTGGTAACATTAGTGTTAGAAGAGAAGCATGGTAACATTAGTGTTAGAAGAGAAGCATGGTAACATAAATGTTAGAAGAGGAGCTTGGTAACATTAGTGTTAGAAGAAAAGCATGGTAACATAAATGTTAGAGGAGGAGCTTGGTAACATTAGTGTTAAAAAGGGGTATGGTAACATTAGTGTTAGAAGAGAAGCATGGTAACATTAGTGTTAGAAGAGAACCATGGCAACATTATTGTTAGAAGAGGAGCTTGGTAACATTCGTGTTGGAAAAGGGGCATTGTAACATTAGTGTGAGAAGAGAACCATGGTAACATTAGTGTTAGAAGAGGAGCTTGGTAGCATTAGTGTTAGAAGTGGGGCATGGTATCATTAGTGTTAGAAGAGAAGCATAGTAACTTTTGTGTTAGAAGAGGAGCTTGGTAACATTCGTGGAAGAAAAGGGGCATTGTAACAGTAGTGTTAGAAGAGGACCATGGTAACATTAGTGTTAGAAGAGGAGCTTAGTAACATAAGTGTTAGAAAAGGGTGCATGGTAACATTAGTGTTAGAAGAGAAGTATAGTAAATTTAGTGTTAGACGAGAAGCATGGTAACATTAGTGTTACAAGAGGGGCAATGTAGCATTTGTGTTAGAAGGGGGGCATGGTAACATTAGTGTTAGAAGAGGAGCATGGTAACCTTAGAGTAAGAAGAGAAGCATGGGTAACATTAGTGTTAGAAGAAAAGTATGGTAACATTAGTGCTAGAAAAGAAACATGGTAATTAGTTTTAGAAGAAAAGCATGGTAACATTAGTGTTAGAAGAGAAGCATGGTAACCTTAGAGTAAGAAGAGAAGCATGGTAACATTAGTGTTAGAAGAGGAGCTTGGAAACATTAGTGTTAAAAAGGGGTATGGTAACATTAGTGTTAGAAGAGGAGCATGGTAACATTAGTGTTAGAAGAGAAGCATGGTAACATTAGTGTTAGAAGAGAACCATGGTGACATTAGTGTTAGAAGAGGAGCTTGGTAACATTTGTGTTGGAAAAGGGGCATTGTAACATTAGTGTTAGAAGAGAACCATGGTAACATTAGTGTTAGAAGAGGAGCTTGGTAACATTAGTGTTAGAAATGGGGCATGGTATCATTAGTGTTAGAAGAGAAGTATAGTAAATTTAGTGTTAGACGAGAAGCATGGTAACATTAGTGTTACAAGAGGGGCAATGTAACATTTGTGTTAGAAGGGGGGCATGGTAACATTAGTGTTAGAAGAGGAGCATGGAAACCTTAGAGGAAGAGAAGCATGGGTAACATTAGTGTTAGAAGAAAAGTATGGTAACATTAGTGCTAGAAAAGAAACATGGTAATTAGTTTTAGAAGAAAAGCATGGTAAAATTAGTGTTAGAAGAGAGGCATGGTAACATTTGTGCTAGAAGAGGAGCATGGTAACATTAGTTTTAGAAGAGGAGCACGGTAACATTAGTGTTAGAAGAGAAGCATTGTAACATTATTGTTAGAAAAGAAGCATGTAACAGAAGAGGAGCATGGTAACATTAGTGTTGGAAGAGAAGCATGGTAACATTAGAGTTAGAAGAGGAGCATGGTAACATTAGTGTTAGAAGAGAAGCATGAAAACATTAGTGATAGGAGAGAAGCGTGGTAACATTAGTGTTAGAAGAGAAGCTTAGTAACACCAGTGATAGATGAGGGGAATGGTAACATTAGTGTTAGAAAAGAAGCATGGTAACATTAGTGTTAGAAGAGGAGCATGGTATCATTAGTTTTGGAAGAGAAGCATGGTAACATTACTGTTAGAAGAGGGGCATGGTAACATTGGTGTTAGAAGGGAAGCATGGCAACATGAGTGCGAGAAGAGGAGCATGGTAACATTAGGGTTAGAAGAGAAGCATGGTAACATTAGTGTTAGAAAAGAAGTATGGTAACATTTGTGTTAGAAGAGAAGCATGGTAACATTAGTGTTTGAAGAGGAGCTTGGTAACATTAGAGTTAGAAAAGGGGCATGGTAACATTAGTGTTAGAAGAAAAGTATGGTAACATTAGTGCTAGAAAAGAAGCATTGTAATTAGTGTTAGAAGAAAGGCAGGGTAACATTAATGTTAGAAGAGAGGCATGGTAACACTAGTGTTAGAAGAGAAGCATGGTAACATTAGTGTTAGAAGAGAAGCATGGTAACATTTGTGTTATATAAGGAGCATGGTAGCATTAGTGTTAGAAGAGAAGCATGGTAACATTAGTGTTAGAAGAGAAGCATGGTAACGTTAGTGTTAGAGGAAGAGCATGGAAACATTAGTGTATAAGAGGATCATGATAGCATTAGTGTTAGAAGAGGGGCATGGTAACACTAGTGATAGAAGTGAAGCTTGGTAACATTAGTGTTAGAAGAGAAGCATGGTAACATTAGTGTTAGAAGAGAAGCATGGTAACATAAATGTTAGAAGAGGAGCTTGGTAACATTAGTGTTAGAAGAGAAGCATGGTAACATAAATGTTAGAAGAGGAGCTTGGTAACATTAGTGTTAAAAAGGGGTATGGTAACATTAGTGTTAGAAGAGGAGCATGGTAACATTAGTGTTAGAAGAGAAGCATGGTAACATTAGTGTTAGAAGAGAACCATGGTAACATTATTGTTAGAAGAGGAGCTTGGTAACATTCGTGTTGGAAAAGGGGCCTTTGTAACATTAGTGTGAGAAGAGAACCATGGTAACATTAGTGTTAGAAGAGGAGCTTGGTAACATTAGTGTTAGAAGTGGGGCATGGTATCATTAGTGTTAGAAGAGAAGCATAGTAAATTTTGTGTTAGAAGAGGAGCTTGGTAACATTAGTGGTAGAAAAGGGGCATTGTAACATTAGTGTTAGAAGAGGACCATGGTAACATTAGTGTTAGAAGAGGAGCTTGGTAACATTAGTGTTAGAAAAGGGTGCATGGTAACATTAGTGTTAGAAGAGAAGTATAGTAAATTAAGTGTTAGACGTGAAGCATGGTAACATTAGTGTTACAAGAGGGGCAATGTAACATTTGTGTTAGAAGGGGGGCATGGTAACATTAGTGTTAGAAGAGGAGCATGGTAACCTTAGAGTAAGAAGAGAAGCATGGGTAACATTAGTGTTAGAAGAAAAGTATGGTAACATTAGTGCTAGAAAAGAAACATGGTAATTAGTTTTAGAAGAAAAGCATGGTAACATTAGTGTTAGAAGAGAAGCATGGTAACCTTAGAGTAAGAAGAGAAGCATGGTAACATTAGTGTTAGAAGAGGAGCTTGGAAACATTAGTGTTAAAAAGGGGTATGGTAACATTAGTGTTAGAAGAGGAGCATGGTAACATTAGTGTTCGAAGAGAAGCATGGTAACATTAGTGTTAGAAGAGAACCATGGTGACATTAGTGTTAGAAGAGGAGCATGGAAACATTAGTGTTAGAAGAGGAGCATGGTAACATTAGTGTTAGAAGAGAAGCATGGTAACATTAGTGTTAGAAGAGAAGCATGGTAACGTTAGTGTTAGAAGAAGAGCATGGTAACATTTGTGCTAGAAGAGGAGCATGGTAACATTAGTTTTAGAAGAGGAGCACGGTAACATTAGTGTTAGAAGAGAAGCATTGTAACATTATTGTTAGAAAAGAAGCATGTAACAGAAGAGGAGAATGGTAACATTAGTGTTGGAAGAGAAGCATGGTAACATTAGAGTTAGAAGAGGAGCATGGTAACATTAGTGTTAGAAGAGAAGCATGGTAACATTAGTGATAGGAAAGAAGCGTGGTAACATTAGTGTTAGAAGAGAAGCTTAGTAACACCAGTGATAGATGAGGGGAATGGTAACATTAGTGTTAGAAAAGAAGCATGGTAACATTAGTGTTAGAAGAGGAGCATGGTATCATTATTTTTGGAAGAGAAGCATGGTAACATTACTGTTAGAAGAGGGGCATGGCAACATTGGTGTTAGAAGGGAAGCATGGTAACATGAGTGCTAGAAGAGGAGCATCGTAACATAAGTGTTAGAAGAGAAGCATGGTAACATTAGTGTTAGAAAAGAAGTATGGTAACATTAGTGTTAGAAGAGAAGCATGGTAACATTAGTGTTAAAAAGGGGTATGGTAACATTAGTGTTAGAAGAGAAGCATGGTAACATAAGTGTTAGAAGAGGAGCTTGGTAACATTAGTGTTAAAAAGGGGTATGGTAACATTAGTGTTAGAAGAGGAGCATGGTAACATTAGTGTTAGAAGAGAAGCATGGTAACATTAGTGTTAGAAGAGGGGGAATGGTAACATTAGTGTTAGAAGAGAAGCTTGGTAACATTAGTGTTAGAAGAGGGGCATCGTAACATTTGTGTTAGAAGAGAAGCATAGTAACATTAGTGTGGGAAAAGAAACATGGTAACATTAGTGTTAGAAGAGGGGCATTGTAACATTAGTGTTAGAAGAGGGGCATGGCAACGTTAGTGTTAGAGGAAGAGCATGGTAACATTAGTGTTAGAAAAGGGGCAGGGCAACATTAGTGTTAGAAGAAAAGTATGGTCACATTAGTGCTAGAAAAGAAGCATTGTAATTAGTGTTAGAAGAAAAGCATGGTAACATTAGTGTTAGAAGAGAAGCATGGTAGCATTAGTGTTATAAGAGGAGCATGGTAGCATTAGTGTTAGAAGAGAAAATGGTAACATTAGTGCTAGAAGAGAAGCATGGTAACGTTTGTGTTAGAGGAAGTGCATTATAACGTTTGTGATATAAGAGGATGATGATAGCATCAGTGTTAGAAGAGAAGCATGGTAACATTAGTGTTAGAAGAGAAGCATGGTAACATTAGGTTAGAAGAGGAGCTTGGTAACATTAGAGTTAGAAAAGGGGCATGGTAACATTAGTGTTAGAAGAAAAGTATGGTAACATTAGTGCTAGAAAAGAAGCATTGGAATTAGTGTTAGAAGAAAAGCATGGTAACATTAGTGGGAGAAGAGAAGCATGGTAACACTAGTGTTATAAGAGGAGCATGGGAGCATTAGTGTTAGAAGAGAATCATGGTAACATTTGTGTTAGAAGAGAAGCATGGTAACGTTAGTGTTAGAGGAAGAGCATGGTAACATTAGTGTTATAAGAGGATCATGATAGCATTAGTGTTAGAAGAGGGTCAGGGTAACACTAGTGATAGAAGTGAAGCGTGGTAACATTAGTGTTAGAAGAGAAGCATGGTAACATTAGTGTTAGAAGAGATGCATGGTAACATAAGTGTTAGAAGAGGAGCTTGGTAACATTAGTGTTAAAAAGGGGTATGGTAGCATTAGTGTTAGAAGAGGAGCATGGTAACATTAGTGTTAGAAGAGAAGCATGGTAACATTAGTGTTAGAAGAGAACCATGGTAACATTACTGTTAGAAGAGGAGCTTGGTAACATTAGTGTTGGAAAAGGGGCATTGTAACATTAGTGTTAGAAGAGAACCATGGTAACATTAGTGTTAGAAGAGTAGCTTGGTAACATTTGTGTTAGAAGAGAAGCATGGTAGCATTAGTGTTTGAAGAGAACCATGGTAACATTAGTATTAGAAGAGGAGCATGGTAACATTAGTGTTGGAAAAGGGGCATTATAACATTAGTGTTAGAAGAGAACCATGGTAACATTAGTGTTAGAAGAGGAGCTTGGTAACATTAGTGTTAGAAATGGGGCATGGTAACATTAGTGTTAGAAGAGAAGCATAGTAAACTTAGTGTTAGAAGAGGTGCTTGGTAACATTAGTGGTAGAAAAGGGGCATGGTAACATTAGTGTTAGAAGAGGACCATGGTAACATTAGTGTTAGAAGAGGAGCTTGGTAACATTAGTGTTAGAAAAGGGGCATGGTAACATTAGTGTTAGAAGAGAAGCATAGTAAATTTAGTGTTAGAAGAGAAGCATGGTAACATTAGTGTTACAAGAGGGGCAATGTAACATTTGTGTTAGAAGAGGAGCATGGTAATATTAGTGTTAGAAGAAAAGCATGGTAACATTAGTGCTAGAAAAGAAACATGGTAATTAGTTTTAGAAGAAAAGCATGGTAACATTAGTGTTAGAAGAGAACCATGGTAACATTAGTGTTAGAAGAGAAGCATGGTAACATTAGAGTTAGAAGAGAAGCATGGTCACATAAGTGTTTGAAGAGAAGCATGGTAACATTTGAGTTAGAAGAGAAGCATGGTAACATTGGTGTTAGAAGAGAAGCATGGTAACATTAGTGTTAGAAGAGAAGCATGGAAAGATTAGTGTTAGAAGAGAAGCATGGTAACATTAGCGTTAGAAGAGAAGCATGGTAACATTGGTGTTAGAAGAGAAGCATGGTAACATTAGTGTTAGAAGAGAAGCATGGAAAGATTAGTGTTAGAAGAGGGGCATGGTAAAATTAGTGTTAGAAGAGAGGCATGGTAACATTAGTGTTATAAGAGAAGCATGGTAACATTAGTGTTAGAAGAGGAGCATGGTGACATAAGTGTTAGAAGAGGAGCATGGTAACATTAGTGTTATAAGAAAAGCATGGTAACATTAGTGCTAGAAGAGAAGCAAGGTACCATTAGTGTTAGAAGAGAAGCATGGTAACATTAGTGTTTGAAGAGAAGCATGGTAACGTTAGTGTTAGAAGAAGAGCATGGAAACATTTGTGCTAGAAGAGGAGCATGGTAACATTAGTTTTAGAAGAGGAGCACGGTAACATTAGTGTTAGAAGAGAAGCATTGTAACATTATTGTTAGAAAAGAAGCATGTAACAGAAGAGGAGCATGGAAACATTAGTGTTGGAAGAGAAGCATGGTAACATTAGAGTTAGACGAGGAGCATTGTAACATTAGTGTTAGAAGAGAAGCATGGTAACATTAGTGATAGGAGAGAAGCGTGGTAACATTAGTGTTAGAAGAGGAGCTTGGTAACATTAGTGTTAGAAGTGGGGCATGGAATCATTAGTGTTAGAAGAGAAGCATAGTAAATTTTGTGTTAGAAGAGGAGCTTGGTAACATTCGGGGTAGAAAAGGGGCATTGTAACAGTAGTGTTAGAAGAGGACCATGGTAACATTAGTGTTAGAAGAGGAGCTTGGTAACATTAGTGTTAGAAAAGGGTGCATGGTAACATTAGTGTTAGAAGAGAAGTATAGTAAATTAAGTGTTAGACGAGAAGCATGGTAGCATTAGTGTTACAAGAGGGGCAATGTAACATTTGTGTTAGAAGGGGGGCATGGTAACATTTGTGTTAGAAGAGGAGCATGGTAACCTTAGAGTAAGAAGAGAAGCATGGGTAACATTAGTGTTAGAAGAAAAGTATGGTAACATTAGTGCTAGAAAAGAAACATGGTAATTAGTTTTAGAAGAAAAGCATGGTAACATTAGTGTTAGAAGAGAAGCATGGTAACCTTAGAGTAAGAAGAGAAGCATGGTAACATTAGTGTTAGAAGAGGAGCTTGGAAACATTAGTGTTAAAAAGGGGTATGGTAACATTAGTGTTAGATGAGGAGCATGGTAACATTAGTGTTAGAAGAGAAGCATGGTAACATTAGTGTTAGAAGAGAACCATGGTGACATTAGTGTTAGAAGAGGAGCATGGAAACATTAGTGTTAGAAGAGGAGCATGGAAACATTAGTGTTAGAAGAGAAGCATGGTAACATTAGTGTTAGAAGAGAAGCATGGTAACGTTAGTGTTAGAAGAAGAGCATGGTAACATTTGTGCTAGAAGAGGAGCATGGTAACATTAGTTTTAGAAGAGGAGCACGGTAACATTAGTGTTAGAAGAGAAGCATTGTAACATTATTGTTAGAAAAGAAGCATGTAACAGAAGAGGAGAATGGTAACATTAGTGTTGGAAGAGAAGCATGGTAACATTAGAGTTAGAAGAGGAGCATGGCAACATTAGTGTTAGAAGAGAAGCATGGTAACATTAGTGATAGGAAAGAAGCGTGGTAACATTAGTGTTAGAAGAGAAGCTTAGTAACACCAGTGATAGATGAGGGGAATGGTAACATTAGTGTTAGAAAAGAAGCATGGTAACATTAGTGTTAGAAGAGGAGCATGGTTTCATTATTTTTGGAAGAGAAGCATGGAAACATTACTGTTAGAAGAGGGGCATGGTAACATTGGTGTTAGAAGGGAAGCATGGTAACATGAGTGCTAGAAGAGGAGCATCGCAACATAAGTGTTAGAAGAGAAGCATGGTAACATTAGTGTTAGAAAAGAAGTATGGTAACATTAGTGTTAGAAGAGAAGCATGGTAACATTAGTGTTAAAAAGGGGTATGGTAACATTAGTGTTAGAAGAGAAGCATGGTAACATAAGTGTTAGAAGAGGAGCTTGGTGACATTAGTGTTAAAAAGGGGTATGGTAACATTAGTGTTAGAAGAGGAGCATGGTAACATTAGTGTTAGAAGAGAAGCATGGCAACATTAGTGTTAGAAGAGGGGGAATGGTAACATTAGTGTTAGAAGAGAAGCTTGGTAACATTAGTGTTAGAAGAGGGACATCGTAACATTTGTGTTAGAAGAGAAGCATAGTAACATTAGTGTGGGAAAAGAAACATGGTAACATTAGTGTTAGAAGAGGGGCATGGTAGCATTAGTGTTAGAAGAGGGGCATGGTAACGTTAGTGTTAGAAGAGAAGCATGGTAACATTAGTGTTAGAAGAGAAGCATGGTAACATTAGTGTTAGAAGAGGAGCATGGTAACGTTTGTGTTAGAGGAAGAGCATGGTAACATTAGTGTTAGAAAATGGGCATGGCAACATTAGTGTTAGAGGAAAAGTATGGTAACATTAGTGCTAGAAAAGAAGCATTGTAATTAGTGTTAGAAGAAAAGCATGGTAACATTAGTGTTAGAAGAGAAGCATGGTAACATTAGTGTTATAAGAGGAGCATGGTAGCATTAGTGTTAGAAGAGAAGCTTGGTAACATTAGTGTTAGAAGAGAAGCATGGCAACGTTTGTGTTAGAGGAAGTGCATGGTAACGTTAGTGATATAAGAGGATCATGATAGCATTAGTGTTAGAAGGTAAGCATGGTAACATTAGTGTTAGAAGAGAAGCATGGTAACATTAGGTTAGAAGAGGAGCTTGGTAACATTAGAGTTGGAAAAGGGGCATGGTAACATTAGTGTTAGAAGAAAAGTATGGTAACATTAGTGTTAGGGGAGGACCTTGGTAACATTAGTGTTAGAAAAGTGGCATGTAACATTAGTGTTAGAAGAGAATCATAGTAAATTTAGTGTTAATGGAGGGGCATGGTAACATTAGTGTTAGAAGAGGAGCATGGTAACATTAGTGTTAGAAGAAAAGTATGGTAACATTAGAGCTAGAAAAGAAGCATTGTAATTAGTGTTAGAAGAAATGCATGGTAACATTAGTGTTAGAAGAGAAGCATGGTAAGATTAGTGTTATAAGAGGAGCATGGTAGCATTAGTGTTAGAAGAGAAACATGGTAACATTAATGTTAGAAGAGTAGCTTGGCAACATTAGTGTTAGAAAAGGGGCATGGTAACATTAGTGTTAGAAGAGAAGTATAGTAAATTTAGTGTTAGAAGAGAAGCATGGTAACATTAGTGTTACAAGAGGGGCAATGTAACATTTGTGTTAGAAGGGGGGCATGGTAACATTAGTGTTAGATGAGGAGCATGGGTAACATTAGAGTTAGAAGAGAAGCATGGTAACATTGGTGTTAGAAGAGAAGCATGGTAACATTAGTGTTAGAAGAGAGGTATGGTAACATTAGTGTTAGAAGAACAGCATGGAAACATTAGTGTTAGAAGAGAAGCATGGTAACATTAGTGTTAGAAAATGTGCATGGTAACATTAGTGTTAGAAGAAAAGTATGGTAACATTAGTGCTAGAAGCGAAGCATTGTAATTAGTGTTAGAAGAAAAGCATGGTTGCATTAGTGTTAGAAGAGAAGCATGGTAACATTAGTGTTAGAAGAGAAGCATGGTAACGTTAGTGTTAGAGGAAGAGCATGGTAATGTTAGTGTTATAAGAGGATGATGATAGCATTAGTGTTAGAAGAGAAGCATGGTAACATTAGTGTTAGAAGAGAAGCATGGTAAAATTAGTGTTAGAAGAGGAGCATGGTAACATTAGTGTTAGAAGAGAAGCATGGTAACATTAGTGTTAGAAGAGAAGCATGGTAATGTTAGTGTTAGAGGAAGAGCATGGTAACATTAGTGTTAGAAGAGGAGCTTGGTAACATTAGTGTTAGAAAAGGGGCATGGTAACATTAGTGTTAGAAGAAAAGTATGGTAACATTAGTGCTAGAAAAGAAGCATTGTCATTAGTGTTGGAAGAAAAGCATGGTAACATTAGTGCTAGAAAAGAAGCATTGTAAATAGCGTTAGAAGAAAAGCATGGTAACATTAGTGTTAGAAGAGAAGCATGGTAACATTAGTGTTATACGAGCATGGTAGCATTAGTGTTAGAAGAGAAGCATGGTAACATTAGTGTTAGAAGAGAAGCATGGTAATTTTAGTGTTAGAAAAGGGGCCTGGTAACATTAGTGTTAGAAGAAAAGTATGGTAACATTAGTGCTAGAAAAGAAGCATTGTAATTAGTGTTTGAAGAAAAGCATGGTAATATTAGTGTTAGAAGAGAAGCATGGTAACATTAGTGTTATAAGAGGAGCATGGTAGCATTAGTGTTAGAAGAGAAGCATGGTAACATTAGTGTTAGAAGAGAAGCATGGCAATGTTAGTGTTAGAGGAAGAGCATGGTAACATTAGTGTTATAAGAGGATCATGATAACATTAGTGTTAGAAGAGGGGCATGGTAACATTAGTGATAGATGAGGGGCATGGTAACATTATTGTTGGAAATAAGCAAGGAAACATTAGTGTTAGAAGGGAAGCATGGTAACATTAGTGTTAGAAGAGAAGCATGGTAACATAAGTGTTAGAAGAGGGGCATGGTGACATTAGTGTTAGAAGAGAACCATGGTAACATTAGTGTTAGAAGAGGAGCTTGGTAACATTGGTGTTGGAAAGGGGCATTGCAACATTAGTGTTAGAAGAGAACCATGGTAACATTAGTGTTAGAAGAGAAGCATGGTAGCATTAGTGTTAGAAGAGAACCATGGTAACATTAGTGTTAGAAGTGGAGCTTGGTAACATTAGTGATAAAAAGGGGTATGGTAACATTAGTGTTAGAAGAGGAGCATGGAAACATTAGTGTTAGAAGAGAAGCATGGTAACATTAGTGTTAAAAGAGAACCATGGTAACATTAGTGTTAGAAGAGGAGCTTGGTACCGTTGGTGTTGGAAAGGGGCATTGTAACATTAGTATTAGAAGAGAACCATGGTAACATTAGTGTTAGAAGAGGAGCTTGGTAACATTAGTGTTAGAAAAGAGGCATGGTAACATTACTGTGAGAAGAGAAGCATAGTAAATTTAGTGTTAGAAGAGGAGCTTGGTAACATTAGTGGTAGAAAAGGGGCATGGTAACATTAGTGTCAGAAGAGGACCATGGAAACATTAGTGTTAGAAGAGGAGCTTGGTAACATTAGTGTTAGAAAAGGGGCATGGCAACATTAGTGTTAGAAGAGAAGTATCGTAAATTTAGTGTTAGAAGAGAAGCATGGTAACATTAGTGTTAGAAGAGGAGCATGGCTAACATTATTGTTAGAAGAAAAGTATGGTAACATTAGTGCTAGAAAAGAAACATGGTAATTAGTTTTAGAAGAAAAGCATGGTAACATTAGTGTTGGAAATGGGGCATTGTAACATTAGTGTTAGAAGAGAACCATGGTAACATTAGTGCTAGAAGAGGAGCTTGGTAACATTAGTGTTAGAAATGGGGCATGGTAACATTAGTGTTAGAAGAGAAGCATGGTAACATTGGTGTTAGAAGAGAAGCATGGTAACATTAGTGTTAGAAGAGAAGCATGGAAAGATTAGTGTTAAAAGAGAAGCATGGTAGCATTAGAGTTAGAAGAGAAGCATGGTAACATTGGTGTTAGAAGAGAAGCATGGTAACATTAGTGTTAGAAGAGAAGCATGGAAAGATTAGTGTTAGAAGAGAAGCATGGTAGCATTAGAGTTGGAAGAGAAGCATGGTAACCTTGGTGTTAGAAGATAGGCATGGTAACATTAGTGTTAGAAGAGAAGCATGGAAAGATTAGTGTTAGAAGAGGGGCATGGTAACATTAGTGTTAGAAGAGAGGCATGGTAACATTAGTGTTAGAAGAAGAGCATTTTAACATTAGTGTTATAAGAGAAGCATGGTAACATTAGTGTTATAAGAAAAGGATGGTAACATTAGTGTTAGAAGAGAAGCAAGGTAACATTAGTGTTAGAAGAGGAGCATGGTGACATTAGTGTTAGAAGAGGAGCATGGTAACATTAGTGTTAGAAGAGGAGCATGGTAACATTAGTGTTAGAAGAGGAGCATGGTAATATTAGTGTTAGAAGAGAAGCATGGTAACATTAGTGTTAGAAGAGAAGCATGGTAACGTTCGTGTTAAAAGAAGAGCATGGTAACATTTGTGCTAGAAGAGGAGAATGGTAACATTTGTTTTAGAAGAGGAGCACGGTAACATTAGTGTTTGAAGAGAAGCATTGTAACATTATTGTTAGAAAAGAAGCATGTAACAGAAGAGGAGCATGGAATCATTAGTGTTGGAAGAGAAGCATGGTAACATTAGAGTTAGACGAGGAGCATGGTAACATTAGTGTTAGAAGAGAAGCATGGTAACATTAGTGATAGGAGAGAAGCGTGGTAACATTTGTGTTAGAAGAGAAGCTTAGAAACATCAGTGATAGATGAGGGGCATGGTAGCATTAGTGTTAGAAAAGAAGCATGGTAACATTAGTGTTAGAAGAGGAGCATGGTATCATTAGTTTTGGAAGAGAAGCATGGTAACATTAGTGTTCGAAGAGAAGCATGGTAACATTAGTGTTAGAAGGGAAGCATGGTAACATGAGTGTTAGAAGAGGAGCATGGTAACATTCGTGTTTGAAGAGAAGCATGGTAAGATTAGTGTTATAAGAGGAGCATGGTAACTGTAGTGATAGAAGAGATGCATGGTAATATTAGTGTTAGAAGACGGGCATGGTAACATTAGTGTTAGAAGAGGGGCATGGTAACCTTAGTGTTAGAAGAGAAACATGGTAACATTAGTGTTAGAAGAGGGGCATGGTAACATTAGTGTTATAAGAGGAGCATGGTAACATTAGTGTTATAAGAGGAGCATGGTAACTTTAGTGTTAGAAGAGATGCATGGTAATATTATTGTTAGAAGACGGGCATGGTAACATTAGTGTTGGAAGAGGGGCATGGTAACATTAGTGTTAGAAGAGGAGCATGGTAACATTAGTGTCATAAGAGGAGCATGGTAACTTTAGTGTTAGAAGAGAAGCATGGTAACATTAGTGTTAGATGAGAAGCATGGAAACGTTAGTGTTAGAAGAAGACCATGGTAACATTAGTGTTATAAGAGGAGCATGATAGCATTAGTGTTAGAAGAGAAGCATGGTAACATTAGTGTTAGAAGAGGGGCATGGTAACATTAGTGTTAGAAGAGAAGCAAGGTAACATGAGTGTTAGAAGAGAAGCATGGTAACATTAGTGTTAGAAGAGGGGCATGGAAACATTAGTGTTAGAAGAGAAGCATGGTAACATTAGTGTTAGAAAAGGAGCTTGGTAACATTAGTGTTAGAAAAGAGGCATGGTAACATTAGTGTTAGAAGAGGAACATGGTAACCTTAGTGTTAGAAGAGAAGCATGGTAACATTAGTGTTAGAAGAGAAGCATGGTAACGTTAGTGTTAGAAAAAGAGCATGGTAACAATAGGGCTAGAAGAGGAGCATTGTAACATTAGTTTTAGAAGAGGAGCACGGTTACATTAGTGTTAGAAGAGAAGTATGGTAACATTATTGTTAGATAAGAAGCATGTAACAGAAGAGGAGCATGGTAACATTAGTGTTAGAAGAGAAGCATGGTAACATTAGAGTTAGAAGAGGAGCATGGTAACATTAGTGTTAGAAGAGAAGCATGGTAACATTAGTGATAGGAGAGAAGCGTGGTAACATTAGTGTTAGAAAAGGAGCTTGGTAACATTAGTGTTAGAAAAGAGGCATGGTAACATTAGTGTTTGAAGAGGAACATGGTAATATTAGTGTTAGAAGAGAAGCATGGTAACATTAGTGTTAGAAGAGGAGCATGGTAACGTTAGTGTTAGAAGAAGAGCATGGTAACAATAGTGCTAGAAGAGGAGCATGGTAACATTAGTTTTAGAAGAGGAGCACGGTAACATTAGTGTTAGAAGAGAAGCATGGTAACATTATTGTTAGATAAGAAGCGTGTAACAAAAGAGGAGAATGGTAACATTAGTGTTAGAAGAGAAGCATGGTAGCATTAGTGATAGAAGAGAAGCATGGTAAGATTAGTGTTAGAAGAGGAGCATGGTAACATTAGTGATAGAAGAGAAGCATGGTAACATTAGTGATAGGAGAGAAGCGTGGTAACATTAGTGATAGAAGAGAAGCTTAGTAACATCAGTGATAGATGAGGGGCATGGTAACAATAGTGTTAGAAAAGAAGCATGGTGGCATGAGTGTTAGAAGAGGAGAATGGTATTATAAGTGTTAGAAGAGAAGCATGGTAGCATTAGTGTTAGAAGAGAAGCATGGTAACATTAGTGTTAGAAGAGGAGCGTTGGTAACATTCGTGTTAGAAGAAAAGCATGGTAACATTAGAGTTAGAAGAGAAGCATGGTAACATTAGTGTTAGAACGGAAGCATGGTAACATGAGTGGTAGAAGAAGAGCATGGTAACATTAGTGTTAGAAGAGAAGCATGGTAACATTAGTGTTAGAAGAGAAGCATGGTAACATTAGTGTTAGAAGAGGGGCATGGTAACATTTGTGTTAGAAGTGGAGCATGGTAATATTAGTGTTATAAGAGGAGCATGGTAACTTTAGATGTTAGAAGAGGTGCATGGTAACATTAGTGTTAGAAGAGGGGCATGGTAACATTAGTGTTAGAAGAGGGGCATGGTAACATTAGTGTTAGAAGAGGAGCATGGTAACATTAGTGTTATAAGAGGAGCATGGTAACTTTAGTGTTAGAAGAGAAGCATGGAAACATTAGTGTTAGAAGAGGGGCATGGTAACATTAGTGTTAGAAGAGCAGTATGGTAGCACTAGTGTTAGAAGAGGAGCATGGTAACATTAGTGTTGGAAGAGAGCCATGGTAACATTTTTGTTAGAAGAGGACCTTGGTAACATTAGTGTTAGAAAAGTGGCATGTAACATTAGTGTTAGAAGAGAAGCATAGTAAATTTAATGTTAATAGAGGGGCAAGGTAACATTTGTGTATGAAGAGGGGCATGGTAACATAAGTGTTAGAAGAGGAGCATGGTAACATTAGTGTTAGAAGAAAAGTATGGTAACATTAGAGCTAAAAAAGAAGCATTGTAATTAGTGTTAGAAGAAATGCATGGTAACATTAGTGTTAGAAGAGAAGCATGGTAAGATTAGTGTTATAAGAGGAGCATGGTAGCATTAGTGTTAGAAGAGAAACATGGTAACATTAGTGTTAGAAGAGGCGCATGGTAACATTAGTGATAGAAGAGAATCGTGGTAACATTAGTGTTAGAAGAGAAGCATGGTAACATGAGTGTAAGAAGAGACGAATGGTAACATTAGTGTTAGAAAAGGAGCTTGGTAACATTAGTCTTAGAAAAGGGGCATGGTAACATTAGTGTTAGAAGAGAAGCATTCGTAAATTTAGTGTTAATAGATGGGCAAGATAACATTTGTGTTAGAAGAGGGGCATAGTAACATTAGTGTTAGAAGAAAAGTATGGTGACATTAGTGCTAGAAAAGAAGCACTGTAATTAGTGTTGGAAGAAAAGCATGGTAACATTAGTGCTAGAAGAGAAGCATGGTAACATTAGTGTTAGAGGAGGCGCATGGTAACATTATTGATAGAAGAGAACCGTTGTAACAGTAGTGTTAGAAAAGAAGGATGGTAACATGAGTGTTAGAAGAGAAGAATGGTAACATAAGTGTTAGAAAAGGAACATGGTAACATTAGTGTTAGAAAAGAGGCATGGTAACATTAGTGTTTGAAGAGAAGCATGGTAACATTAGTGTTAGAAGAGAAGCATGGTTACATTAGTGTTAGAAGAGGAGCATGGTAACATTAGTGATTGAAGAGCAGCATTGTAACATTAGTGTTAGAAGAGGAGCTTGGTAACATTATTGATAGAAGAGCAGCATGGTAACCTTAGTGTTAGAAGAGGAGCTTGGTAACATTAGTGTTAGAAAAGGGGCATGGCAACATTAGTGTTAAAAGAAGAGCATGGAAACATAAGTGTTAGAAGAGAAGCATGGTAACATTAGTGTTAGAAGAGAGGCATGGTAACGTAAGTGTTAGAAGAGGAGCATGGTGACATTAGTGTTAGAAGAGAAACATGGTAACATTAGTGTTACAAGAGGAGCTTGGTAACATTAGTGTTAGAAGAGAAGCATGGTAACATTAGTGTTTGAAGAGATGCATGGTAACATTAGTGTTAGAAGAGAAGAATGGCAACATTAGTGTTAGAAGAAAAGCATGGTAACATTAGTGTTTGAAAAGGAGCATGGTAACATTAGTGTTAGAAGAGAAGCATGGTAACATTAGTGTTAGAAGAGAACCATTGTAACATTGGTGTTAGAAGAGGAGCTTGGTAACATTAGTCTTAGAAAAGAGGCATGGTAACATTAGTGTTAAAAGAAAAGCATAGTAAATTTAGTGTTTATAGAGGGGCAAGGTAACATTTGTGTTAGAAGAGGGGCATAGTAACATTAGTGTTAGAAGAAAGGTATGGTAACATTAGTGCTAGAAAAGAGGCAATGTAATTAGTGTTAGAAGACAAGCATGGTAACATTAGTGTTAAAAGAGAAGCATGATAACATTAGTGTTAGAAGAGGCGCATGGTAACATTATTGATAGAAGAGGAGCGTGGTAACATTAGTGTTATAAGAGCAGCATGGTAGCATTAGTGTTAGAAGAGAAGCATGGTAACATTAGTGTTAGAAGAGGCGCAAGGTAACATTATTGATAGAAGAGAAGAGTGGTAACATTAGTGTTAGAAGGGAAGCATGGTAAAATTACTGTTAGAAGACGGGCATGGTAACATTAGTGTTAGAAGAGAAGCATGGTAACATTAGTGTTAGAAGAGAAGCATGGTAGCACCAGTGTTAGAAGAGAAGCATGGTAACATAGGTGTTAGAACAGAACCATGGTAACATTAGTGTTAGAAGACGGGCATGGTAACATTAGTGTTAGAAGAGCAGCATAAGTGTTGGAACAGAACCATGGTAACATTAGTGTTAGAAGAGGACCTTGGTAACATTAGTGTTAGAAAAGTGGCATGTAACATTTTTGTTAGAAGAGGGGCATGGAAATATTAGTGTTAGAAGAGTAGCATGGTAACATTAGTGTTAGAAGAAAGGTATGGTAACATTAGAGCTAGAAAAGATGCATTGTAATTAGTGTTAGAAGAAATGCATGGTAACATTAGTATTATAAGAGAAGCATGGAAACATTAGTGTTATAAGAGGAGCATGGTAGCATTAGTGTTAGGAGAGAAACATGGTAACATTAGTGTTAGAAGAGGGGCATGGTAACATTAGTGATAGAAGAGAAGCATGGTAACATTAGTGTTAGAAGAGAAGCATGGTAACATATGTGATAGATGAGGGACATGGTAACATTAGTGTTGGAAAAGAAGCATGGCAACATTAGTGTTAGAAGAGGAGCATGGTAACATTAGTTTTAGAAGAGAAGCATGGTAACATTACTGTTAGAAGAGGGGCATGGTAACATTGGTGTTAAAAGAGAAGCATGGTAACATGAGTGTAAGAAGAGACGAATGGTAACATTTGTGTTAGAAAAGGAGCTTGGCAACATCAGTGTTAGATAAGATGCATGGCAACATTAGTGTTAGAAGAGAAGCATGGTAACATTAGTGTTAGAAGAGGAGCATGGTAACATTAGTGTTAGAAGAGGAGCATGGTAACATTAGTGCTAGAAGAGGAGCATGGTAACATTAGTGTTAGACGAAGAGCATGGTAACATTAGTGTTGGAAGAGGAGCTTGGTAACATTAGTGTTAGAAGAGAAGCATGGTAACATTAGTGTTAGAAGAGAAGCACGGTAACATTAGTGTTAGAAGAGGAGCTTGGTAACATTAGTCTTAGAAAAGGGGCATGGTAACATTAGTGTTAGAAGAGAAGCATAGTAAATTTAGTGTTAATTGAGGGGCAAGTTAACATTTGTGTTAGAAGATGGGCATAGTAACATTAGTGTTAGACGAGAAGAATGGTAACATTAGTGCTAGAAAAGAAGCAATGTAATTAGTGTTAGAAGAAAGGCATCGTAACATTAGTGTTTGAAGAGAAGCGTGGTAACATTAGTGTTAGAAGAGAAGCATGGTAACATTAGTGTTAGAAGAGGCGCATGGTAACATTAGTATTAGAAAAGAGGCATGGTAACATTAGTGTTAGAAGAGGAGCATGGGAACATTATTGATAGAAGAGAAGCTTGGTAACATTAGTGTTATAAGAGGAGCATGGTAGCATTAGTGTTAGAAGAGAAGCATGGGAACATTAGTGTTAGAAGAGGCGCATGGTAACATTAGTGTTAGAAAAGAGGCATGGTAACATTAGTGTTAGAAGAGGAGCATGGTAACATTAGTGTTAGAAGAGAAGCATGGTTACATTAGTGTTAGAAGAGAAGCACGGTGACGTTAGTGTTAGAAGAAGAGCATGGTAACATTAGTGCTAGAAGAGGAGCATGGTAACATTAGTGTTAGAAGAGGAGCATGGTAACATTAGTGCTAGAAGAGAAGCATGGTATCATTATTGTTAGAAGAGGAGCATGGTAACATTAGTGTTAGAAGAGAAGCATGATAACATTAGTGCTAGAAGAGGAGCATGGTAACATTAGTGTTAGAAGAGCAGCATGGTAACATTAGTGTTAGGGAGAGGAGCTTGGTAACATTAGTGTTAGAAAAGGGGCATGGTAACATTAATGTTAGAAGAGAAGCATGGTGTCATTATTGTTAGAAAAGAAGCATGTAACAGAAGAGGAGCATGGTAACATTAGTGTTAGAAGAAAAGCATGGTAACATTAGTGTTAGAAGAGAAGCATGATAACATTAGTGCTAGAAGAGGAGCATGGTAACATTAGTGTTAGAAGAGAAGCATGATAACATTAGTGCTAGAAGAGGAGCATGGTAACATTAGTGTTAGAAGAGAAGCATGGTAACATTAGTGTTACAAGAGGAGCTTGGAAACATTAGTGTTAGAAGAAAAGCATGGTAACATTAGTGTTAGAAGAGAAGGATGATAACATTAGTGTTAGAAGAGGAGCATGGTAACATTAGTGTTAGAAGAGAAGCATGATAACAGTAGTGCTAGAAGAGGAGCATGGTAACAATAGTGTTAGCAGAGAAGCATGGTAACATTAATGTTAGAAGAAAAGCATGGTAACATTAGTGTTAGAAGAGAACCATGGTAACATTAGTGTTAGAAGAGGAGCTTGGTAACATTAGTCTTAGAAAAGGGGCATGGTAACATTAGTGTTAGAAGAGAAGCATAGTAAATTTAGTGTTAAAAGAGGGGCAAGGTAACATTTGTGTTAGAAGAGGGGCAAAGTAACATTAGTGTTAGAAGAAAAGTATGGTAACATTAGTGCTAGAAGAGGTGCATGGAAACATTATTGATAGAAGAGAAGCGTGGTAACTTTAGTGTTATAAGAGGAGCATGGTAGCATTAGTGTTAGAAGAGAAGCATGGGAACATTAGTGTTAGAAGACGCGCATGGTAACATTATTGATAGAAGAGAAGCGTGGTAACATTAGTGTTAGGAGGGAAGCATTTTAACATTACTGTTAGAAGAGGGGCATGGCAACATGAGTGTTAGAAGAGAAGAATGGTAACATTAGTGTTAGAAAAGGAACATGGTAACATTAGTGTTAGAAAAGAGGCATGGTAACATTAGTGTTAGAAGAGGAGCATGGTAACATTAGTGTTAGAAGAGAAGCATGGTAACATTCGTGCTAGAAAAGGAGCATGGTAACATTAGTGTTAGCAGAGGAGCATGGTAACATTAGTTTTAGAAGAGAAGCATGGTAACATTATTGTAAAAAAATATGCATGTAGCAGAAGAGGAGCATGGCAACATTAGTGTTAGAAGAGAAGCATGGTAACATTAGTGTCAGAAGAGGAGCATGGTAACATTAGTGTTAGAAGAGAAGCATGGTAACATTAGTGCTAGAAGAGGAGCATGGTAACATTAGTGTTAGAAGAAGAGCATGGTAACATTAGTGTTGGAAGAGGAGCTTGGTAACATTAGTGTTAGAAGAGAAGCATGGTAACATTAGTGTTAGAAGAGAAGCACGGTAACATTAGTGTTAGAAGAGGAGCTTGGTAACATTAGTCTTAGAAAAGGGGCATGGTAACATTAGTGTTAGAAGAGAAGCATAGTAAATTTAGTGTTAATTGAGGGGCAAGTTAACATTTGTGTTAGAAGATGGGCATAGTAACATTAGTGTTAGAAGAGAAGAATGGTAACATTAGTGCTAGAAAAGAAGCAATGTAATTAGTGTTAGAAGAAAGGCATCGTAACATTAGTGTTTGAAGAGAAGCGTGGTAACATTAGTGTTAGAAGAGAAGCATGGTAACATTAGTGTTAGAAGAGGCGCATGGTAAAATTAGTATTAGAAAAGAGGCATGGTAACATTAGTGTTAGAAGAGGAGCATGGGAACATTATTGATAGAAGAGAAGCTTGGTAACATTAGTATTATAAGAGGAGCATGGTTGCATTAGTGTTAGAAGAGAAGCATGGGAACATTAGTGTTAGAAGAGGCGCATGGCAACATTAGTGTTAGAAAAGAGGCATGGTAACATTAGTGTTAGAAGAGGAGCATGGTAACATTAGTGTTAGAAGAGAAGCATGGTTACATTAGTGTTAGAAGAGAAGCACGGTGACGTTAGTGTTAGAAGAAGAGCATGGTAACATTAGTGCTAGAAGAGGAGCATGGTAACATTAGTGTTAGAAGAGGAGCATGGTAACATTAGTGCTAGAAGAGAAGCATGGTATCATTATTGTTAGAAGAGGAGCATGGTAACATTAGTGTTCGAAGAGAAGCATGATAACATTAGTGCTAGAAGAGGAGCATGGTAACATTAGTGTTAGAAGAGCAGCATGGTAACATTAGTGTTAGGGAGAGGTGTTTGGTAACATTAGTGTTAGAAAAGGGGCATGGTAACATTAATGTTAGAAGAGAAGCATGGTGTCATTATTGTTAGAAAAGAAGCATGTAACAGAAGAGGAGCCTGGTAACATTAGTGTTAGAAGAAAAGCATGGTAACATTAGTGTTAGAAGAGAAGCATGATAACATTAGTGCTAGAAGAGGAGCATGGTAACATTAGTGTTAGAAGAGAAGCATTATAACATTAGTGCTAGAAGAGGAGCATGGTAACATTAGTGTTAGAAGAGAAGCATGGTAACATTAGTGTTACAAGAGGAGCTTGGTAACATTAGTGTTAGAAGAAAAGCATGGTAACATTAGTGTTAGAAGAGAAGGATGATAACATTAGTGTTAGAAGTGGAGCATAGTAACATTAGTGTTAGAAGAGAAGCATGATAACATTAGTGCTAGAAGAGGAGCATGGTAACAATAGTGTTAGCAGAGAAGCATGGTAACATTAATGTTAGAAGAAAAGCATGGTAACATTAGTGTTAGAAGAGAACCATGGTAACATTAGTGTTAGAAGAGGAGCTTGGTAACATTAGTCTTAGAAAAGGGGCATGGTAACATTAGTGTTAGAAGAGAAGCATAGTAAATTTAGTGTTAAAAGAGGGGCAAGGTAACATTTGTGTTAGAAGAGGGGCAAAGTAACATTAGTGTTAGAAGAAAAGTATGGTAACATTAGTGCTAGAAGAGGTGCATGGAAACATTATTGATAGAAGAGAAGCGTGGTAACTTTAGTGTTATAAGAGGAGCATGGTAGCATTAGTGTTAGAAGAGAAGCATGGGAACATTAGTGTTAGAAGACGCGCATGGTAACATTATTGATAGAAGAGAAGCGTGGTAACATTAGTGTTAGGAGGGAAGCATTTTAACATTACTGTTAGAAGAGGGGCATGGCAACATGAGTGTTAGAAGAGAAGAATGGTAACATTAGTGTCAGAAAAGGAACATGGTAACATTAGTGTTAGAAAAGAGGCATGGTAACATTAGTGTTAGAAGAGGAGCATGGTAACATTAGTGTTAGAAGAGAAGCATGGTTACATTAGTGTTAGAAGAGAAGCACGATGACGTTAGTGTTAGAAGAAGAGCATTGTAACATTAGTGCTAGAAGAGGAGCACGGTAACATTAGTGTTAGAAGAGGAGCATGGTAACATTAGTGTTAGAAGAGGAGCATGGTATCATTATTGTTAGAAAAGAAGCATGTAGCAGAAGAGGAGCATAGTAACTTTAGTGTTAGAAGAAATGCATGGTAGCATTAGTGTTAGAAGAGGAGCATGGTAACATTAGTGTTAGAAGAGAAGCATGACAACATTAGTGCTAGAAGAGGAGCATGGTAACATTAGTGTTAGAAGAGCAGCATGGTAACATTAGTGTAAGAAGAGGAGCTTGGTAACATTAGTGTTAGAAAAGGGGCATGGTAACATTAGTGTTAGAGGAAAAGTATGGCAACATTAGTGCTAGAAAAGAAGCATTGTAATTAGTGTTAGAAGAAAAGCATGGTAACATTAGTGTTAGAAGAGAAGCATGGTAACATTAGTGTTAGAAGAGAAGCACGGTAACGTTAGTGTTAGAAGAAGAGCATGGTAACATTAGTGTTAGAAGAGAAGCATGGTAACATTAGTGTTAGAAGAAAACCATGGTAACATTAGTGTTAGAAGAGGAGTTTGGTAACATTAGTCTTAGAAAAGGGGCATGGTAACATTAGTGTTAGAAGAGAAGCATAGTAAATTTAGTGTTAATAGAGGGGCAAGTTAACATTTGTGTTAGAAGATGGGCATAGTAACATTAGTGTTAGAAGAAAAGAATGGTAACATTAGTGCTAGAAAAGAAGCAATGTAATTAGTGTCAGAAGAAAGGCATCGTAACATTAGTGTTAGAAGAGAAGCGTGGTAACATTAGTGTTAGAAGAGAAGCATGGTAACATTAGTGTTAGAAGAGGCGCATGGAAACATTAGTGTTAGAAAAGAGGCATGGAAACATTAGTGTTAGAAGAGGAGCATGGGAACATTATTGATAGAAGAGAAGCGTGGTAACATTAGTGTTATATGAGGAGCATGGTAGCATTAGTGTTAGAAGAGAAGCATGGGAACATTAGTGTTAGAAGAGGCGCATGGTAACATTAGTGTTAGAAAAGAGGCATGGTAACATTAGTGTTAGAAGAGGAGCATGGTAACATTAGTGTTAGAAGAGAAGCATGGTTACATTAGTGTTAGAAGAGAAGCACGGTGACGTTAGTGTTAGAAGAAGAGCATTGTAACATTAGTGCTAGAAGAGGAGCACGGTAACATTAGTGTTAGAAGAGGAGCATGGTACCATTAGTGTTAGAAGAGGAGCATGGGAACATTATTGATAGAAGAGAAGCGTGGTAACATTAGTGTTATAAGAGGAGCATGGTAGCATTAGTGTTAGAAGAGAAGCATGGGAACATTAGTGTTAGAAGAGGCGCATGGTAACATTAGTGTTAGAAAAGAGGCATGGCAACATTAGTGTTAGAAGAGGAGCATGGTAACATTAGTGTTAGAAGAGAAGCATGGTTACATTAGTGTTAGAAGAGAAGCACGGTGACGTTAGTGTTTGAAGAAGAGCATTGTAACATTAGTGCTAGAAGAGGAGCACGGTAACATTAGTGTTAGAAGAGGAGCATGGTAACATTAGTGTTAGAAGAGGAGCATGGGAACATTATTGATAGAAGGGAAGCGAGGTAACATTAGTGTTATAAGAGGAGCATGGTAGCATTAGTGTTAGAAGAGAAGCATGGGAACATTAGTGTTAGAAGAGGCGCATGGCAACATTAGTGTTAGAAGAGGAGCATGGTAACATTAGTGTTAGAAGAGAAGCATGGTTGCATTAGTGTTAGAAGAGAAGCACGGTGACGTTAGTGTTAGAAGAAGAGCATGGTAACATTTGTGCTAGAAGAGGAGCATGGTAACATTAGTGTTAGAAGAGGAGCATAGTAACATTAGTGTTAGAAGAGAAGCATGGTATCATTATTGTTAGAAGAGGAGCATGGTAACATTAGTGTTAGAAGAGAAGCATGATAACATTAGTGCTAGAAGAGGAGCATGGTAACATTAGTGTTAGAAGAAGAGCATGGTAACATTAGTGTTAGAAGAGGAGCTTGGTAACATTAGTGTTAGAAAAGGGGCATGGTAACATTAATGTTAGAAGAGAAGCATGGTGTCATTATTGTTAGAAAAGAAGCATGTAACAGAAGAGGAGCATGGTAACATTAGTGTTAGAAGAAAAGCATGGTAACATTAGTGTTAGAAGAGAAGCATGAAAACATTAGTGCTAGAAGAGGAGCATGGTAACTTTAGTGTTAGAAGAGAAGCATGATAACATTAGTGCTAGAAGAGGAGCATGGTAACATTAATGTTAGAAGAGAAGCATGGTAACATTAGTGTTACAGGAGGAGCTTGGTAACATTAGTGTTAGAAGAAAAGCATGGTAACATTGGTGTTAGAAGAGAAGGATGATAACATTAGTGTTAGAAGAGGAGCATGGTAACATTAGTGTTAGAAGAGAAGCATGATAACATTAGTGCTAGAAGAGGAGCATGGTAACAATAGTGTTAGCAGAGAAGCATGGTAACATTAGTGTTACAAGAGGAGCTTGGCAACATTAGTGTTAGAAGAGAAGCATGGTAACATTAGTGTTAGAAGAGAAGCATGGTAAGAGTGTTAGAAGAGAAGAATAGTAACATTAATGTTAGAAGAAAAGCCTGGTAACATTAGTGTTTGAAGAGAACCATGGTGACATTAGTGTTAGAAGAGGAGCTTGGTAACATTAGTGTTAGAAGAGAAGCATAGTAAATTTAGTGTTAAAAGAGGGGCAAGGTAACATTTGTGTTAGAAGAAAAGTATGGTAACATTAGTGCTAGAAGAGGCGCATGGAAACATTATTGATAGAAGAGAAGCGTGGTAACTTTAGTGTTATAAGAGGAGCATGGTAGCATTAGTGTTAGAAGAGAAGCATGGGAACATTAGTGTTAGAAGACGCGCATGGTAACATTATTGATAGAAGAGAAGCGTGGTAACATTAGTGTTAGGAGGGAAGCATTTTAACATTACTGTTAGAAGAGGGGCATGGCAACATGAGTGTTAGAAGAGAAGAATGGTAACATTAGTGTTAGAAAAGGAACATGGTAACATTAGTGTTAGAAAAAAGGCATGGTAACATTAGTGTTAGAAGAGGAGCATGGTAACATTAGTGTTAGAAGAGAAGCATGGTTACATTAGTGTTAGAGGAGAAGCACGATGACTTTAGTGTTAGAAGAAGAGCATGGTAACATTAGTGCTAGAAGAGGAGCATGGTAACATTACTGTTTGAAGAGGAGCATGGTAATGTATGTATATTATGTATGCTGGATTATATATTATGTATGTATATTATGTATGTGCTCCATTTATGTTGCTAGCAGCGTGTGGCAATGTTATTACCATATCCCACATGCCTAATTAATGTGGCTGGCGACGTATGGAAGCTGCTAATGTTTCACTTGCCATACGTCGTCTATAGCAGTTGACTAAAGAGCCTAGCCGGGGAGAGTGCTGCTCCACTTTGTGTACATACTCTTATCCAGTAAACCGAACCTACAAAACTATACAGGTGTTTGTGTTCTCTCCTGTTTATAGAACTTATTATTCAGAACCTAACATGGCGCAGTGAGTAGGATCTTACTGGATAATTACGAGTGAAAGCGCAAACTTTGTGGGGAAGCCGGCTTTTGGACTCTCGCCTTGGGTCAACTCCCGCGCGCCACCCCTCCTCGAAGAATTTAGCAACTTTGAGCAGTGTCAGTGACAGTGATTTTCTGTGAAGTGTTTAGTGCATTGTGTGTTTCGTGCCATTCATGTGTGACCTTGTTCTAAAGGATTCCCAAGGTATACGGCACGTTCTGGGCATTTGTAGGGAGTAGAGTTCAGTGCACCCGTCTCTGACTGCGTCCTGAGGGTAACTGGACTGACTGCGCGTTGCCGCGCTTCTCCCTCCACCCCCCCCTCACAGCGCCGCCTCCACCCCCCCTCACAGCTGGGGCGAGACGCTTTGTCTGCCCGGGACACACACACACACACACACATACATGTACTAACACTCGCTGACCGCGCGGCTTCTTTATATATATTTTATATATATAACCTACTTATCTGTGTATTTAATTAATTTTTTGTCTGAAATCTTGTTGATACGACGGGCTGACCGGTCAACACTGATTTAAGACATAGTACACAGATGAAGTAGTTATGTCTCATGCCTTACGTAGCCGTGGACCCAGCGTCTGGATGAGTCAGGCGGATGATAGCCCCGCAGAGATGGATGACCAGGCCGGCCACGACGCTCCAGCCCCCACAACATCGCGCAGTCCCTCACCTCAATATTCAGCGTTGTCTCCAGAGATAATTGCTTTACTGAAGTTTATGAGAGATGAGAAACGCGAGGATGAAGCTCACAGACGTTTGGCGGATGAGCACAGAAGGCAAGCAGAGGCAGAACGAGACCACCAACGGAGATTGGAAGACAGTGAACGGCCTGAAGCCTTGATATCCCGCCTCACTGTTAACCAAGCCCCTGGCTCTAACACTGCCTCGGTACTGACTGGTTCAGATACCTCATCCATGCTTCCTTCACGCCCCCCAGCCCCACCTAAAGCAGCAGCTCAAACACCGCCCATCTTGAAGCCTGATGTGAATTTCCAGACTTTTCGTGAATGGCGGCGACGGTGGACTGATTATTCTACAATGGTGGATCTCCAGAGTTTGTCACAGCCTAAACAACTCATCCAGCTGCGTATGTGCCTGTCCTTGGAAATTCAGCGTGTCTTGGAACATACGTTGCAGGTACCCCCAACCTCTTCGCTGTCTGTAGAGGAGGTACTGGACGTTCTACAACGGCACATCAAAGGACAGCAGAATGAAGCTCTGCGCAGGAGGGAATTGTTTAGCTGCAGACAGATGGAGGGTGAGTCTTTTGATGCCTTTTACGTACGTCTTAAGAGAGCCTCGGAAGAGGTAGATATATGTCCAGGCCACCACCAGCAGTGCGAGGAGACCCAGTTGAAGCAGGTGATCCTGATGGGTGTTAAGGACGAGGAACTTGTCCAACGCCTCACCTCCCTCGACTCTTCCTCTTCTCTTAAGGATGTGTCGACGATATGTCGCTCCTATGAGGCTGCCAGGTGTGCCACCTCTGCCATCCGTGCTCCCCCTACAGCTGTACGCGCTGTGTCCCGGTACAAGAAGGACAAGAAGTCCGTTCCTACGCCTTCGCCCACCACGTCCACGCCTGGTTCATTTTGCAACAACTGTGGTAAGCAGCACGGAACACAGGTGTGTCCAGCTGCTCAGTCTACCTGCAACAGTTGTGACCGTAAGGGCCACTGGTCACTCACAGTACGGTGCCCAGCCAAACGCGTCCAGTGCAATGTGTGTGGTCGTCTGGGCCACTATGACAAGTGTTGCCCTTCCAACAAACCCAAAGGACCGCGTCGGCGGAAGCTTCAGCCCCCTTCCACCAGAGAGGGCCGCCCACAGTCTTCCAATCAGAGGCACGACGACTCTTGACAACGCTCGAGCCACATTAGGAATGTGTGCTCCCCCCAGCGTCCCAGGACCAAAGTCCCCCAGTACATCAGTGTCATTGTGACCTGCCGCAGTGTGTCATCCCGTCTTCAGATGTTGCCCGACACCGGCGCTGATGCTACAGTCATCGGTCCCCAGCATTTGCAATGCTTGGGGCTCTCTCCAAGTGATCTAGGACCGCCCCCCCAAGGATCTCCGCTTTATGGCAGATGGTTCACAGATGACCCCGGCCCTGGGTTCACTCCAAGCACAAGTCACCTTTGGCAACAGGTCGTGTCAAGCCTGGATTGATGTGCATAACGGTGTCCAGACTCCTTTGCTGTCCTACAGACATTGCCAGGAGTTGGCCATCATCTCCCAGGACTTCCCCAAACCTATTCTTGAGGTAAAACACGCCAACAGGGTGCAAAAAGGGAGCAGCAACGACCCTGCTGCCGCCCTACCCCTGCCTCTTGCCAGTGACACCTCTCCTTCGGATGCTCGGAAGTACTTCCTGAAGGAATTCAGCGACGTTCTGGTGACCAAGTCCGCTCTGGAATCCAAGCCTCTCAAGAAGATGGCAGGCCCCCCCATGAGGATCCACCTGAGGGACGACGCGAAGCCATTCGCTATTTACACCCCTCGACTGGTTCCCCTGGCCTTCCGCGAGGCGGTCAAAAACGAGCTGGACTCCATGGTCGCCCAAGAAATTATTGTACCAACCGGCGATGACCCGTCTCCATGGTGTCACCCGATGGTTGTCGTCGCAAAACCTAAAGGTGGTGTTCGGATCACCACTGACCTTTCCAAGCTCAACAACCAGGTGTCTCGTCCTGCGCACCCTTCTCCCACGCCCTTTGCAGCCATACGCAGCGTGAACCCGAAGGCGCGCTTCTTCACGACGATGGACGCCCTGTGTGGATACTGGCAGATAGAGCTTGCCGAAGAAGACCGACCACTCACAACTTTCATCACCCCGCATGGACGTTACAGTTATTGCCGTGGCCCCATGGGATTCGCCGCTACAGGAGACGCTTTCTGTCTTCGAGGTGATATGGCTCTACAAGGTCTGGCAAACTGCGTGAAAGTGGTCGACGACATACTCGTGTACGACGAGGATTATATGGATCACCTCTGCCGTATCTACGAGGTACTCAACAGGTGCCGGAAGCACGGCATTACCCTAAATGCCGACAAGTTTGTTCTGGCCAGCTCTTCAGTTGACTTTTGTGGGTACACCCTCTCAGGGAATGGTATCGCAGCTGACCCGGAAAAGGTCCGCGCCATTACGGATTTTCCCACCCCTGCTAACCTGACCGACTTGAGGTCCTTCATCGGTCTCGTCAACCAGTTAGCAGAGTTTTCGTCGGACATCTCCGCAGCTGCTCAACCACTTCGCCCCCTGATGAGCCCCAAGAGGACATTCCTGTGGACCCCCGACCACGACAAGGCCTTCCAGCAAGTGAAACAGGCCCTGTCTCGTCCACCTGTCCTCGCCACGTTTGACCCAGCCTTGCCGACAGTTCTGCAGACAGATGCCTCACGCTTGTATGGCGTGGGATACGCCCTACTGCAGGATCATGGTGGAGGGCAGTTCCGGCTCGTCCAGTGTGGCTCGCGTTTCCTCTCTGACACTGAGACGCGCTACGCCACTATTGAGTTGGAGCTGTTGGCTGTGGTTTGGGCGATGTCCAAGTGCAGGTTTTACCTCATAGGCCTGCAACACTTTCACCTAGTGACCGACCATCGCCCGCTTGTCCCGATCCTCAACCACTACACGCTAGACGCCGTTGAGAACCCTCGCCTCCAGCGTCTGAAAGAGAAGCTCTCGGCGTACATCTTCACTGCAGTGTGGCGTGCTGGTAAGGAGCTCTGCATCCCTGATGCCTTATCCCGCTCTCCTGTCAGCCGCCCTACTCCAGAAGACCATGTACTCGACGCCGACCTCGCTCTTTCCGTCAGGACTGTGGTCACTCTCCATGCCGTCCAATCCCTTCGTTCGGACCTGTCACCAGATGACGACAAGGCAATGGAGGACCTTCGAACAGCGGCCCGAGATGACCCTTCCTATGTCCGACTCGTCGAGTGTGTGAGGAATGGATTTCCTAGCAACCGCTACGATCTTCACAACACCCTGCTCCCGTATTGGAAACTCCGCGATGAACTCTACTGCGACGGAGACCTTGTTCTGTACGGAGCACGTGTAGTTGTCCCTGCTGCATCACGTCCCCACGCCTTGGCCCGCCTTCACGACAGTCACCGTGGAGCTGAGGCCACCAAACGACGTGCACGACAGACTGTGTTCTGGCCCGGCATCAACTCCGACATCTCCAATGTTGTCCGTGCGTGTGAGCCCTGCCAAGTATTACAACCCAGCCAGCAGCAGGAACCCTTCATGAGTGACGACAACCCCACCCGCCCCTTTGAGTCTGTGTCGGCCGACTTTTTCTGTGTGTCAGGAAAGTCCTTCCTCGTTATCGTCGACCGTCTCTCTGGTTGGCCGGTTGTCATCAAGTGCGGTAATGACACGACGTCTGCCTCCACCATCAGCAAGTTCCGCCACTACTTCCGTGACGTGGGCGTTCCTGTACGCCTGCGAACCGACGGAGGGCCTCAGTTCACAAGCCGGGACTTTGCTGTGTTCCTTGACCGATGGGGAGTCCGGCATGTGTTGTCATCGCCCCATTACCCGCAGTCCAACGGCCACGCTGAGGCTGCTGTCAAATCCCTGAAGCACCTCATCCTTAAGGTGGCCCCTTCTGGGAACATTGACTGCGAGGCCTTCGACAGGGGTCTCCTTCAACTCCGCAACACACCCAACTACACCGGACGCTCCCCTGCCCAGGTTTTGTATGGACGCCCCCTTCGTTCTTGTGTCCCTGCTCACCCTCAATCCTTCTCCAAGGAGTGGCAGGCCAAGACAGAGGATTGTGATCGCCGAGCCGCCGAACGTGTTCAGGACGTCGTCGCCCGCTACAACGACCACGCCCGCTCTCTCCCCAGGTTGAGTGTCGGCACCCAAGTCCGTGTTCAGGACCCGACCTCCCTACGTTGGGACAAAGTAGGCGTAGTCATGGGTCTCGGCAGGTCACGGGACTACCAGGTGCGGTTACCCAGTGGTCGTGTGTGGTGGAGGAACCGCCGTTTTCTCCGCCCAGTAACAATGCCTTCTGCTGGCCCCGCCACCAGTGTTGAGTCCCATACCCTTCCCAGTGATGAAGTCCCTCGACGCTCAGAACGGATCCAAAAGAAAAGGTCCGCTCAAGACTTTGCTATGAGCGTATAGGGGGGAGGGAGGTGTATGTATATTATGTATGCTGGATTATATATTATGTATGTATATTATGTATGTGCTCCATTTATGTAGCTAGCAGCGTATGGCAATGTTATTACCATATCCCACATGCCTAATTAATGTGCCTGGCGACGTATGGAAGCTGCTAATGTATCACTTGCCATACGTCGTCTATAGCAGTTGACTAAAGAGCCTAGCCGGGGAGAGTGCTGCTCCCCTTTGTGTACATACTCTTATCCAGTAAACCGAACCCACAAAACTATACAGGTGTTTGTGTTCTCTCCTGTATATAGAACTTATTATTCAGAACCTAACAGGTAACATTAGTGTTAGAAGAGGAGCATGGTATCATTATTGTTAGAAAAGAAGCATGTAACAGAAGAGGAGCATAGTAACTTTAGTGCTAGAAGAAATGCATGGTAACATTAGTGTTAGAAGAGGAGCATGGTAACATTAGTGTTAGAAGAGAAGCATGATAACATTAGTGCTAGAAGAGGAGCATGGTAACATTAGTGTTAGAAGAGCAGCATGGTAACATTAGTGTTAGAAGAGGAGCTTGGAAACATTAGTGTTAGAAAAGGGGCATGGTAACATTAGTGTTAGAGGAAAAGTATGGTAACATTAGTGCTAGAAAAGAAGCATTGTATTTAGTGTTAGAAGAAAAGCATGGTAACATTAGTGTTAGAAGAGAAGCATGGTAACATTAGTGTTATAAGAGGAGCATGGTAGCATTAGTGTTAGAAGAGAAGCATGGTAACATTAGTGTTAGAAGAGAAGCATGATAGCATTAGTGTTAGAAAAGAAGCATGGTAACATTAGTGTTAGAAGAGGGGCATGGTAACATTAGTGATAGAAGAGAAGCATGGTAACAGTGTTAGAAGAGAAGAATAGTAATATTAATGTTAGAAGAAAAGCATGGTAGCATTAGTGTTAGAAGAGAACCATGGTAACATTAGTGTTAGAAGAGGAGCTTGGTAACATTAGTCTTAGAAAAGGGGCATGGTAACATTAGTGTTAGAAGAGAAGCATAGTAAATTTAGTGTTAAAAGAGGGGCAAGGTAACATTTGTGTTAGAAGAGGGGCAAAGTAACATTAGTGTTAGAAGAGGAGCTTGGTAACATTAGTGTTAGAAAAGGGGCATGGTAACATTAGTGCTAGAGGAAAAGTATGGTAACATTAGTGCTAGAAAAGAAGCATTGTAAATAGTGTTAGAAGAAAAGCATGGTAACATTAGTGTTAGAAGAGAAGCACGGTAACATTAGTGTTATAAGAGGAGCATGGTAGCATTAGTGATAGAAGAGAAGCATGGTAACATTAGTGTTAGAAGAGAAGCATGGTAATGTTAGTGTTAGAGGAAGAGGATGGTAACATTAGTGTTATAAGAGGATCATGATAGCATTAGTGTTAGAAGAGAAGCATGGTAACATTAGTGTTAGAAGAGGGGCATGGTAACATTAGTGAGAGAAGAGAAGTGTGGTAACATTAGTGTTGGAAGAGGGGCATGGTAACATTAGTGATAGATGAGGGGCATGGTAACATAAGTGTTAGAAAAAAAGCATGGTAACATTAGTGTTAGAAGAGAAGCATTCGTAACATTAGTGTTAGAAGAGATGCATGGTAACATAAGTGTTAGAAGAGGAGCTTGATAACATTAGTGTTAAAAAGGGGTATGGTAACATTAGTGTTAGAAGAGAAGCATGGTAACATTAGTGTTAGAAGAGAAGTATGGTAACATTAGTGTTAGAAGAGAACCATGGTAACATTAGTGTTAGAATAGGAGCTTGGTAACATTAATGTTAGAAAAGGGGCATTGTAACATTAGTATTAGAAGAGAACCATGGTAACATTAGTGTTAGAAGAGGAGCTTGGTAACATTAGTGTTAGAAAAGGGGCATGGCAACATTAGTGTTAGAAGAGAAGCATAGTAAATTTAGTGTTAGAAAAGGAGCTTGGAAACATTAGTGGTAGAAAAGGGGCATGGTAACATTAGTGTTAGAAGAGGACCATGGTAACATTAGTGTTAGACGAGGAACATGGTAACCTTAGTGTTAGAAGAGAAGCATGGTAACATTAGTGTTAGAAGAGAAGCATAGTAACGTTAGTGTTAGAAGAAGAGCATGGTAACAATAGTGCTAGAAGAGGAGCATTGAAACATTAGTTTTAGAAGAGGAGCACGGTAACATTAGTGTTAGAAGAGAAGCATGGTAACATTATTGTTAGATATGAAGCATGTAGCAGAAGAGGAGCATGGTAACAGTTAGAAGAGAAGCATGGTAACATTAGAGTTTGAAGAGGAGCATGGTAACATTAGTGTTAGAAGACAAGCATGGTAACATTAGTGTTAGAAGAGAAGCTTAGTACATCAGTGATAGATGAGGGGCATGGTAACATTAGTGTTAGAAAAGATGCATAGTAACATTAGTGTTAGAAGAGGAGCATGGTATCATTAGTTTTGGAAGAAAAGCATGGTAGCATTAGTGTTAGAAGAGGGTGCATGGTAACATTAGTGATATAAGAGGAGCATGGTAACATTAGTGTTATAAGAGGAGCATGGTAACTTTAGTGTTAGAAGAGATGCATGGTAACATTAGTGATAGAAGGGAAGCATGGCTACATGAGTGTTCGAAGAGGAGCATGGTAACATTAGTGTTAGAAGAAAAGCATGGTAACATTAGTGTTAGAAGAGGAGCATGGTATCATTAGTTTTGGAAGAAAAGCATGGTAACATTAGTGTTAGAAGAGAAGCATGGTAACATTAGTGATAGAAGGGAAGCATGGTTACATGAGTGTTAGATGAGGAGCATGGTAACATTAGTGTTAGAAGAGAAGCATGGTAATATTAGTGTTAGAAGAGAAGCATGGTAACATTAGTGTTAGAAGAGGAGCATGGTAACATTAGTGTTATAAGAGGAGCATGGTAGCTTTAGTGTTAGAAGAGATGCATGGTAACATTAGTGTTAGAAGAGGGGCATGGTAACATTAGTGTTAGAAGAGGGGCATGGTAACATTAGTGTTAGAAGAGGAGCATGGTAACATTAGTGTTATAAGAGGAGTATGGTAGCTTTAGTGTTAGAAGAGAAGCATGGTAACATTAGTGTTAGAAGAGAGGCATGGTAACATTAGTGTTAGAAGAGGGGCATGGTAGCATTAGTGTTAGAAGAAAAGCATGGTAGCACTAGTGTTAGACGAGAAGCATTGCAATATTAGAGTTAGAAGAGGAGCATGGTAGCATTAGTGTTAGAGGAGAAGCATGGTAACATTAGTGATAGGAGAGAAGCGTGATAACATTAGTGTTAGAAGAGAAGCTTAGTAACATCAATGATAGATGAGGGGCATGGTAACATTAGTGTTAGAAAAGAAGCATGGTAACATTAGTGTTAGAAGAGGAGCATGGTAACATTAGTGTTATAAGAGGAGCATGGTAACTTTAGTGTTAGAAGAGATGCATGGTAATATTAGTGTTAGAAGAGGGGCATGGTAACATTAGTGTTAGAAGAGGGGCATGGTAACATTAGTGTTAGAAGAGGAGCATGGTAATCTTAGTGTTAGAAGAGAAGCATGGTAACATTAGTGTTAGAAGTGAAGCATGGTAACGTTAGTGTTAGAAGAAGAGCATGGTAACAATAATGCTAGAAGAGGAGCATTGTAACATTAGTTTTAGAAGAGGAGCACGGTAACATTAGTGTTAGAAGAGAAGCATGGTAACATTATTGTTAGATAAGAAGCATGTAACAGAAGAGGAGCATGGTAACATTAGTGTTTGAAGAGAAGCATGGTAACATTAGAGTTAGAAGAGGAGCATGGTAACATTAGTGTTAGAAGAGAAGCATGGTAACATTAGTGTAAGAAGAGAAGCATGGTAACATTAGTGTTAGAAGAGAAGCATGGTAACTTTAGTGTTAGAAGAGATGCATGGGAACATTAGTGTTAAAAGAGGGGCATGGTAACATTAGTTTTAGAAAAGAAGCATGGTAACATTAGTGATAGAAGGGAAGCATGGTAACATTAGTGTTAGAAGAGAAGCATGGTAACATTAGTGATAGAAGGGAAGCATGGTTACATGAGTGTTAGATGAGGAGCATGGTAACATTAGTGTTAGAAGAGAAGCATGGTAATATTAGTGTTAGAAGAGAAGCATGGTAACATTAGTGTTAGAAGAGGAGCATGGTAACATTAGTGTTAGAAGAGGAGCATGGTATCATTAGTTTTGGAAGAAAAGCATGGTAACATTAGTGTTAGAAGAGAAGCATGGTAACATTAGTGATAGAAGGGAAGCATGGTTACATGAGTGTTAGATGAGGAGCATGGTAACATTAGTGTTAGAAGAGAAGCATGGTAATATTAGTGTTAGAAGAGAAGCATGGTAACATTAGTGTTAGAAGAGGAGCATGGTAACATTAGTGTTATAAGAGGAGCATGGTAACTTTAGTGTTAGAAGAGATGCATGGTAACATTAGTGTTAGAAGAGGGGCATGGTAGCATTAGTGTTAGAAGAGGGGCATGGTAACATTAGTGTGAGAAGAGGAGCATGGTAACATTAGTGTTATAAGAGGAGTATGGTAACTTTAGTGCTAGAAGAGAAGCATGGTAACATTAGTGTTAGAAGAGAAGCATGGTAACTTTAGTGTTAGAAGAGGGGCATGGTAGCATTAGTGTTAGAAGAAAAGCATGGTAGCACTAGTGTTAGACGAGAAGCATTGCAACATTAGAGTTAGAAGAGGAGCATGGTAACATTAGTGTTAGAAGAGAAGCATGGTAACATTAGTGATAGGAGAGAAGCGTGATAGCATTAGTGTTAGAAGAGAAGCTTAGTAACATCAATGATCGATGAGGGGCATGGTAACATTAGTGTTAGAAAAGAAGCATGGTAACATTAGTGTTAGAAGAGGAGCATGGTAACATTAGTGTTATAAGAGGAGCATGGTAACTTTAGTGTTAGAAGAGATGCATGGTAATATTAGTGTTAGAAGAGGGGCATGGTAACATTAGTGTTAGAAGAGGGGCATGGTGACATTAGTGTTAGAAGAGGAGCATGGTAATCTTAGTGTTAGAAGAGAAGCATGGTAACATTAGTGTTAGAAGTGAAGCATGGTAACGTTAGTGTTAGAAGAAGAGCATGGTAACAATAATGCTAGAAGAGGAGCATTGTAACATTAGTTTTAGAAGAGGAGCACGGTAACATTAGTGTTAGAAGAGAAGCATGGTAACATTATTGTTAGATAAGAAGCATGTAGCAGAAGAGAAGCATGGTAGCATTAGTGCTAGAAGAGAAGCATGGTAACATTAGAGTTAGAAGAGGAGCATGGTAACATTAGTGTTAGAAGAGAAGCATGGTAACATTAGAGTTAGAAGAGGAGCATGGTAACATTAGTGATAGGAGAGAAGCGTGGTAGCATTAGTGTTAAAAGAGGAGAATGGTAACATAAGTGTTAGAAGAGAAGCATGGTAACATTAGTGTTAGAAGAGAAGCATGGTTACTTTAGTGTTAGAAGAGATGCATGGTAACATTAGTGTTAAAAGAGGGGCATGGTAACATTAGTGTTATAAGAGGAGCATGGTATCATTAGTTTTGGAAGAGAAGCATGGTAACATTAGTGTTAGAAGAGAAGCATGGTAACATTAGTGTTAGAAGGGAAGCATGGTAACATGAGTGTTAGAAGAGGAGAATGGTAACCTAAGTGTTAGAAGAGAAGCATCGTAGCATTAGTGTTAGAAGAGAAGCATGGTAACATTAGTGTTAGAAGAGGGGCATGGTAACATTAGTGTTAGAAGAGGAGCATGGTAACATTAATGTTATAAGAGGAGCATGGTAACTTTAGTGTTAGAAGAGATGCATGGTAACATTAGTGTTAGAAGAGGGGCATGGTAACATTAGTGTTAGAAGAGGGGCATGGTAACATTAGTGTTAGAAGAGGAGCATGGTAACATTAGTGTTATAAGAGGAGCATGGTAACTTTAGTGTTAGAAGAGAAGCATGGTAACATTAGTGTTAGAAGAGGGGCATGGTCACATTAGTGTTATAAGAGGAGCATGGTAACTTTAGTGTTAGAAGAGATGCATGGTAATATTAGTGTTAGAAGAGGGGCATGGTAACATTAGTGTTAGAAGAGGGGCATGGTAGCATTAGTGTTAGAAGAGGAGCATGGTAACATTAGTGTTATAAGAGGAGCATGGTAACTTCAGTGTTAGAAGAGATGCATGGTAACGTTAGTGTTAGAAGAAGAGCATGGTAACATTAGTGTTATAAGAGGAGAATGATAGCATTAGTGTTAGAAGAGAAGCATGGTAACATTAGTGTTAGAAGAGGGGCATGGTAACATAAGTGTTAGAAGAGAAGCAAGGTAACATGAGTGTTAGAAGAGAAGTATGGTAACATAAGTGTTAGAAGAGAACCATGGTAACATTAGTGTTAGAAGAGGGGCATGGTAACATTAGTGTTATAAGAGGAGCATGGTAACTTTAGTGTTAGAAGAGATGCATGGTAATATTAGTGTTAGAAGAGGGGCATGGTAACATTAGTGTTAGAAGAGGGGCATGGTAACATTAGTGTTAGAAGAGGGGCATGGTAACATTAGTGTTTGAAGAGAAGCATGGTAGCACCAGTGTTAGAAGAGAAGCTTGGTAACATAAGTGTTAGAAGAGAACCATGGTAACATTAGTTTTAGAAGAGGACCTTGTTAACATTAGTGTTAGAAAAGTGGCATGCAACATTATTGTTAGAAGAAAAGTATGGTAACATTAGAGCTAGAAAAGAAGCATTGTAATTAGTGTTAGAAGAAATGCATGGTAACATAAGTATTATAAGAGAAGCATGGTAACATTAGTGTTATAAGAGGAGCATGGTAGCATTAGTGTTAGAAGAGAAACATGGTAACAATAGTGTTAGAAGAGGGGCATGGTAACATTAGTGATAGAAGAGAAGCGTGGTAACATTAGTGTTAGAAGAGAAGCATGGTAACATAAGTGATAGATGAGGGACATGGTAACATTAGTGTTGGAAAAGAAGCATGGTAACATTAGTGTTAGAAGAGGAGCATGGTAACATTAGTTTTAGAAGAGAAGCATGGTAACATTACTGTTAGAAGAGGGGCATGGTAACATTGGTGTTAGAAGAGAAGCATGGTAACATGAGTGTAAGAAGAGACGAATGGTAACATTAGTGTTAGAAGAGGAGCTTGGTAACATCAGTGTTAGAAAACATGCATGGTAACATTAGTATAATAAGAGGAGCATGGTAACATTAGTTTTAGAAGAGAAGCACGGTAACATTAGTGTTAGAAGAGAAGCACGGTAACGTTAGTGTTAGAAAAAGAGCATGGTAACATTAGTGCTAGAAGAGGAGCATGGTAACATTAGTGTTATAAGAGGAGCATGGTAACATTAGTGTTAGAAGAGAAGCATGGTATCATTATTGTTAGAAAAGAAGCATGTAACAGAAGAGGAGCATGGTAACATTAGTGTTAGAAGAGAAGCATGGTAACGTTAGTGTTAGAAGAAGAGCATGGTAATAATTAGTGCTAGAAGAGGAGCATGGTAACATTAGTGTTAGCAGAGGAGCATGGTAACATTAGTTTTAGAAGAGATGCATGGTAACATTATTGTTTATAAAGATGCATGTAACAGAAGAGGAGCATGGTAACATTAGTGTTAGAAGAAGAGCATGGTAACATTAATGTTGGAAGAGGAGCTTGGTAACATTAGTGTTAGAAGAGAAGCATGGTAACATTAGTGTTAGAAGAGAAGCACGGTAACGTTAGTGTTAGAAGAAGAGCATGGTAACATTAGTGTTAGAAGAGAAGCATGGTAACATTAGTGTTAGAAGAGAACCATGGTAACATTAGTGTTAGAAGAGGAGCTTGGTAACATTAGTCTTAGAAAAGGGGCATGGTAACATTAGTGTTAGAAGAGAAGCATAGTAAATTTTGTGTTAATAGAGGGGCAAGTTAATATTTGTGTTAGAAGATGGGCATTGTAACATTAGTGTTAGAAGAAAAGAATGGAAACATTAGTGCTAGAAAAGAAGCAATGTGATTAGTTGTAGAAGAAGGGCATCGTAACATTAGTGTTAGAAGAGGAGCATGGTAACATTAGTGTTAGAAGAGGCGCATGGAAACATTAATGAAAGCAGAGAAGCGTGGTAACATTAGTGTTATAAGAGGAGCATGGTAGCATTAGTGTTAGAAGAGAAGCATGGGAACATTAGTGTTAGAAGAGGCGCATGGTAACATTAGTGTTAGAAGAGGAGCTTGGTAACATTAGTGTTAGAAAAGAAGCATGTAACAGAAGAGGAGCATGGTAACATTAGTGTTAGAAGAGAAGCATGATAACATTAGAGCTAGAAGAGGAGCATGGTAACTTTAGTGTTAGAAGAGAAGCATGATAACATTAGTGCTAGAAGAGGAGCATGGTAGCATTAGTGTTAGGAGAGGAGCTTGGTAACATTAGTGTTAGAAAAGGGCATGGTAACATTAGTGTTAGAGGAAAAGTATGGTAACATTAGTGCTAGAAAAGAAGCAATGTGATTAGTTTTAGAAGAAGGGCATCGTAACATTAGTGTTAGAAGAGGAGCATGGTAACATTAGTGTTAGAAGAGGCGCATGGAAACATTAATGAAAGAAGAGAAGCGTGGTAACATTAGTGTTATAAGAGGAGCATGGTAGCATTAGTGTTAGAAGAGAAGCATGGGAACATTAGTGTTAGAAGAGGCGCATGGTAACATTAGTGTTAGAAGAGGAGCTTGGTAACATTAGTGTTAGAAAAGAAGCATGTAACAGAAGAGGAGCATGGTAACATTAGTGTTAGAAGAGAAGCATGATAACATTAGAGCTAGAAGAGGAGCATGGTAACTTTAGTGTTAGAAGAGAAGCATGATAACATTAGTGCTAGAAGAGGAGCATGGTAACATTAGTGTTAGGAGAGGAGCTTGGTAACATTAGTTTTCGAAAAGGGCATGGTAACATTAGTGTTAGAGGAAAAGTATGGTAACATTAGTGCTAGAAAAGAAGCATTGTAATTAGTGTTAGAAGAAAAGCATGGTAACATTAGTGTTAGAAGAGAAGCATGGTAACATTAGTGTTATAAGAGGAGCATGGTAGCATTATTGTCAGAAGAGAAGCATGGTAACATTAGTGTTAGAAGAGGAGCATGGTAACATTAGTGTTAGAAGAGAAGCATGGTAACATTAGTGTTACAAGAGGAGCTTGGTAACATTAGTGTTAGAAGAAAAGCATGGTAACATTAGTGTTAGAAGAGAAGCATGATAACATTAGTGTTAGAAGAGGAGCATGGTAACATTAGTGTTAGAAGAGAAGCATGATTACATTAGTGCTAGAAGAGGAGCATGGTAACATTAGTGTTGCAAGAGGAGCTTGGTAACATTAGTGTTAGAAGAAAAGCATGGTAACATTAGTGTTAGAAGAGAAGCATGATAACATTAGTGTTAGAAGAGGAGCATGGTAACATTAGTGTTAGAAGAGAAGCATGATAACATTAGTGTTAGAAGAGGAGCATGGTAACATTAGTGTTAGAAGAGAAGCATGATAACAATAGTGTTAGAAGAGGAGCATGGTAACATTAGTGTTAGAAGAGAAGCATGATAACATTAGTGCTAGAAGAGGAGCATGGTAACATTAGTGTTGGAAGAGAAGCATGGTAACATTAGTGTTACAAGAGGAGCTTGGTAACATTAGTGTTAAAAGAGAAGCATGGTAACATTAGTGTTAGAAGAGAAGCATGGTAACATTAGTGCTAGAAGAGGAGCATGGTAACATTAGTGTTAGAAGAAAAGCATGGTAACATTAGTGTTAGAAGAGAAGCATGATAACATTAGTGTTAGAAGAGGAGCATGGTAACATTAGTGTTAGAAGAGATGCATGATAACATTAGTGCTAGAAGAGGAGCATGGTAACATTAGTGTTAGAAGAGAAGCATGGTAACATTAGTGTTACAAGAGGAGCTTGGTAACATTAGTGTTAGAAGAAATGCATGGTAACATTAGTGTTAGAAGAGAAGCATGGTAACATTAGTGTTAGAAGAGAAGCATGGTAACATTAGTGTTACAAGAGGAGCTTGGTAACATTAGTGTTAAAAGAAAAGCATGGTAACATTAGTGTTAGAAGAGAAGCATGATAACATTATTGTTTGAAGAGGAGCATGGTAACATTAGTGTTAGAAGAGAAGCATGATAACATTAGTGCTAGAAGAGGAGCATGGTAACATTAGTGTTAGCAGAGAAGCATGGTAACATTAGTGTTAGAAGAGAAGCATGGTAACATTAGTGTTACAAGAGGAGCTTGGCAACATTAGTGTTAGAAGAGAAGCATGGGAACATTAGTGTTAGAAGAGAAGCATGGTAACAGTGTTAGAAGAGAAGAATAGTAACATTAATGTTAGAAGAAAAGCATGGTAACATTAGTGTTAGAAGAGAACCATGGTAACATTAGTGTTAGAAGAGGAGCTTGGTAACATTAGTCTTAGAAAAGGGGCATGGTAACATTAGTGTTAGAAGAGAAGCATAGTAAATTTAGTGTTAAAAGAGGGGCAAGGTAACATTTGTGTTAGAAGAGGGGCAAAGTAACATTAGTGTTAGAAGAAAAGTATGGTAACATTAGTGCTAGAAAAGAAGCAATGTAATTAGTAATAGAAGAAAAGCATGGTAACATTAGTGTTAGAAGAGAAGCATGGTAACATTAGTGTTAGAAGAGGCGCATGGAAACATTATTGATTGAAGAGAAGCGTGGTAACTTTAGTGTTATGAGAGGAGCATGGTAGCATTAGTGTCAGAAGAGAAGCATGGGAACATAAATGTTAGACGACGCGCATGGTAACATTATTGATAGAAGAGAAGCATGGTAACATGAGTGTTAGAAGTGAAGAATGGTAACATTAGTGTTAGAAAAGGAACATGGTAACATTAGTGTTAGAAAAGAGGCATGGTAATATTAGTGTTAGAAGAGAAGCATGGTATCATTATTGTTAGAAAAGAAGCATGTAACAGAAGAGGAGCATAGTAACTTTAGTGTTAGAAGAAAAGCATGGTAACATTAGTGTTAGAAGAGGAGCATGGTAACATTAGTGTTAGAAGAGAAGCATGATAACATTAGTGCTAGAAGAGGAGCATGGTAACATTAGTGTTAGAAGAGCAGCATGGTATCATTAGTGTTAGAAGAGGAGCTTGGTAACATTAGTGTTAGAAAAGGGGCATTGTAATTCGTGTTAGAAGAAAAGCATGGTAACATTAGTGTTAGAAGAGAAGCATGGTAACATTAGTGTTAGAAGAGAAGCATGGTAACATTAGTGTTATAAGAGGATCATGATAGCATTAGTGTTAGAAGAGAAGCATGGTAACATTAGTGTTAGAAGAGGGGCATGGTAACATTAGTGATAGAAGGGAAGCGTGGTAACATTAGTGTTAGAAGAGGGGCATGGTAACATTAGTGTTAGATGAGGGGCATGGTAACATAAGTGTTAGAAAAGAAGCATGGTAACATTAGTGTTAGAAGAAAAGTATGGTAACATTAGTGCTAGAAAAGAAACATGGTAATTAGTTTTAGAAGAAAAGCATGGTAACATTAGTGTTAGAAGAGAAGCATGGTAACATTAGAGTTAGAAGAGAAGCATGGTAATATTGGTGTTTGAAGAGAAGCATGGTAACATTAGTGTTAGAAGAGAAGCATGGAAAGATTAGTGTTAGAAGAGGGGCATGGTAACATTAGTGTTAGAAGAGAGGCATGGTAACATTAGTGTTAGAAAAAGAGCATGCTAACATTAGTGTTATAAGTGAAGCATGGTAACATTAGTGTTATAAGAAAAGCATGGTAACATTAGTGTTAGAAGAGAAGCAAGGTAACATTAGTGTTAGAAGAGGAGGATGGTGACATTAGTTTTAGAAGAGGAGCATGGTAACATTAGTGTTAGAAGAGGAGCATGGTAACATTAGTGTTAGAATTGAAGCATGGTAACATTAGTGTTAGAAGAGGAGCATGGTAACATTAGTGTTAGAAGAGGAGCATGATAACATTAGTGTTAGAAAAAAAGCATGGTAACATTAGTGTTAGAAGTATAGCATGGTAACATTAGTGTTAGAGGAGGGGCATGGTAACATTAGTGGTAGACGAGAAGCATGGTACATTAGTGTGAGAAGAGAAGTATGGTAACATTAGTGTTAGAAGAGGAGCATGGTAACATTAGTGTTAGAAGAGAAGCATAGTAACATTAGTGTCAGAAGAGAAACATGATGACATTAGTGTTAGAAGAGGGGCATGGTAACATTAGTGTTAGAAGTGGGGCATGGTAAGATTAGTGCTAGAAAGGAAGCATGGTAATTAGTGTTAGAAGAAAAGCATGGTAACATTAGTGTTAGAAGGGGAGCATGGTAACATTAGTGCTAGAGGAGGGGCATGTTTACATTAGTGTTAGAAGAGAAGATTGGTAACATTAGTGTTAGAAAAGGGGCATGGTAACTTTAGTTTTTGAAGAGGAGCATGGTACCATTAGTGTTAGAAGAGGAGCATGGTCACATTAGTGTTAGAAGAGGGGCATGGTAATATTAGTGTTAGAAGAGGAGCATGGTGAGGTTAGTGAGAACAGAAGCATGATAACGTTAGTGGAGAAGCGGAGTATGGTAACTTTAATATGAGTACATGAGCATGATAATGTTATTGTGAGAACTAGGGTAAGATAACGTTCGCGTGAGAACAGAAGCTTGGTAATGTTAATATGAGAACAGGAACATGGTAACGTTTGTGTGAGGACACGAGCATGGTACCAATAGTAAATGAGCAGGAGCATGTTAATGTTAGGAAGAGAACTGGAGCGTTAGTGACGATTATATGAGAACAGGAGCATAGTCCTATTTCTTACGAGAACAGAAGTATGATAACGCTAATATGAGAACTGGAACATGGTAAGGTTGTATGGGAAGCAGCATGATAACTTTAGTATGAGGACATGGGTAAGATAACGTTTGTGTGAGGACAAGTGCACGATAGGATTAGTGTGATGACAAGTTACCATGCAAGGGCATGGTAACTTTAACATATATATATATATATATATATATATATATATATATATATATATATATATATATATATATATTTTAGTTTATTGGGCACCCCCCTACATCCTGTGTAAGGTGAAGCGCAGAAGTGCCTCCAGCGCCCATCTGGGAAGCATGCTAAGTTCATGCTTGCCTTTATGTCTCATGAGTCAAGGGAGTAGAAGCCTGAAGGGTCATAGGTTTTTTGTCAAGGGTGTAGAAGCCTAAGAGTCATAGGTTTTTGTCAGCAAGTTATTGGAAGCTCCAACAACTTTCCCTGAATACGAATTCGCAACTTTTCGATTTACAACAGGTACCTACTTTACTGCTAGGTGAACAGGGACCAAGGGGGGCTAGGAAGTGTGTCCAAGCAACTTTCCACCGGCCCGGGAATCGAACCCGTGACATCTCGTTTGCGAGGCAAGAGCAGTACCGCTCTACCACCGCCGCCCCTAGCTTTAATATGAGAACAGGAACATGGTACCTTTAGTAAGAGAACAGTAGGATAATAATGTTGGTATGAGAAAAGAAGCATGGTTTCATTTAAACGAGAATAGGAGCATGATAATGTTAGTGTGAGGAAAAGGGCAAGAAAACGTTAGTGTGAGGACAAGGGCATGACAGCATTAGTGTGAGAACAAGAGCATGATACTGTTAGTGTTGGGACAAGGGCAAGATAACATTAGTTTGAGGACGAGAGCATGATAGCATTGGTGTGAGGACAGGGCATGATAATGTTAGTGTGAGGAAAGGAGTACAAAAACAACTTTAGTGCAAGGACAGGCAAGGGCAGAATTAGTCCAGAATGACGACAAAGGCACATCATTACAACCTCAGTACAAAGACAACAATCACCATTATAACATTAATGTGAGGGATGGAGTAGCGTGACAACATATATATGAGAGGAAGAAAACATGACAACAATAATGTCAGAACAAAAGTACCACGACAACATTAATGGTAGGGCACGAGTAGCATGACTACATTAATGTGATGGCAGGTGTAGCATGACAACTTTAATGTGTGGGGAGGAGTAGCGTGACGAAATTAATGTGAAGGCAAGATTAGTGTGACAAAATTAATATGAAGGCAGGAGAAACATGACAACATTAATGTGAGAACAGGAGTAGCATGGCAACTTTAATGTGTGCGGAGGAGTAGCGTGACAACATTAATGTGAGGGCAGGAGTAGCATGACAACTTTAATGTGTGGGGAGGAGTAGCGTGACAACATTAATGTGAGGGCAGGAGTAGTGTGACAACATTAATATGAGGGCAGGAATAGTGTGACAACATGAATGTGAGGGCAGGAGCGCCAAGCCAACATTTATGTGAGGACTGCAGTAGCATGATAACATTAATGTGAGAGCAGGAGTAGCATGAAAAAATTAATGTGGCGGCAGGTAGAAGTGTGACAACATTATTATGGTGGCAGGAGTACTAAAGAACATTAATGTGGTGGCAGGAGTTGGATGACAACATTATTACGGTGGCAGGAGTAGGATGACAACATTATTATGGTGGCAGGAGTAGCATAAGAACATTATTATGGTGGCAGGAGTAGCATAAGAACATTATTATGGTGGCAGGAGTAGCATAAGAACATTACTATGGTGGCAGGAGTAGCATAACAACATTAATGTGGTGGCAGGTTGTAGCGTGACAACATTATTATTGTGGCAGATGTAGCATAACAACATTAATGTGAGGGCAGGAGTAGAATGACAATTTTAATGTGTGGGGAGTAGTGTGACTGCATTACTGTGAGAGCATTAGTAGTGTGACTGCATTGATGTGAGAGCATTAGTAGTGTGACTACATTAATGTGAGAGCAGGAGTAGTGTGACAGCATTGGTGTGAGAGCAGGAGTAGTGTGACAGCATTGATGTGAGAGCAGTAGTTTTTTTTTTTATTATTTATTGGGTACTCTCCTACATCCTTGTGTAAGGTGAAGCGCAGAAGCGTATACAGTGCCCAACAGGGAAGCATGCTAAGTTCATGCTTGCCTTAATGTCTCATGAGTTAAGGGCGTAGAAGCCTGAAGAGTCAAGGGCATAGAAGCCTGAGGGGTCAATGTCATCAAGTTATTGGAAGTTCCAACAACTTGTCCTTGAATACGAATTCGCAACTTTCGACTTACACCAGGTACCTACTTTACTGCTAGGTGAACAGGGACTAATCGGGGTTAGGAAGTATGTCCAAGCAACTTCCACCGGCCCGGGAATCGAACCCGTGACATCTCGCTTGCGAAGGCAAGAGCTGTATCACTCTACCACCAGCACCCCCAGCAGGAGTAGTGTGACTGCATTAATGTGATAGCATTAGTAGTGTGACTGCATTGATGTGAGAGTATTAGTAGTGTGATTGCATTAATGTGAGGGAAGGAGTAGCATGACAACATTAATGTGAGGGCAGGAGTAGCATGGCAATACCACTGTGAGGGCAAGAGTAGAGTGACAACATTAATGTGAGGGCAAGAGTGTATTTGCCCTTGTCTAATGGCAATAACAATTCTATAAATTTGGGTTAATACGTAAACATTTAGCAGCGTCACTTGCTGAAATGATATACAAGCAACGTAAACAAGCGAAGCTTGTCATACTAGAAATAGGCGATGCTGTTATGGTGCGAGAACCTGAACGAAAGTTCAAGCTTTCACCCAAGTTTGACGAACCATTCCGCATTATTGCTAAAGAAGCGTGCAACAAATTAAAAATTCTGAAGCCAAACTCACAAACTTCAGACGTTGTTCATGCGGACAGACTTAAAAAAGTTCATTCGGATTCATTCCCCAGACATCGTTGTCCCAGGCACAACTGTTCAAACAGCAAACCCGTCAAATACAACCCAGTGTATCTGATGATTATTGTTTAAAACTACGTTCTGCGAAACGTATATAATAATGTTCCTGACATTTCTACAATGATATTAACACGAAAAGATTTCTGAGTCTAAACATTAATTTAAATTTTTATGATTTCATGAATTCAGTGCCTACACTGGAATGATTATTTCTTTTTTCAAGCATTATGCATGCTACAAAAAGTTAAACTCAAGCTATATCAATTAACGAGTGGATGCTCAGCATGTGTATGTGAAAATTTTTCTTGAAGCCTTACAAATAGACAAGACGAGTTATCTGTTAACTCCAGTTTTCGCAGACGAAGAGGTTGAATAGTATATCCTTCATGTAGAGTCAACTCTCAAGCACTATGTTTTCCTCATCCACTTAACTATGCTAGTGCAAAGCAATTTAATACATGGTATGTAGAACCTTTCCCATTATACTCTGATGACACACTGTTTACTCTGGATGTACCAATCGATCTTTTACTAATAGATGAAGACTGCTCTTTGTTAGAAGTGGATGATCTTAGGGTATGATCACGGTGTAAATCGTCATGTATACATTTACACATATGTCCAGCCTATGTGTGCACGTTAATTCTGCTGCAGACGGAATAGGCGAATTGGCGATCATACACACTAACGTTCGCAGAGCGCTGAAACAATGTAACTATACACCGATTTTCCAGGAATACTGTGTTTCATGCACATCTATATAATGTTCAGTATATATCTACATATATTAATTTTGTTTTCTCTTTTCCCTGAAGAAACTAACGTCACTTTGCTATGCCAAGATGGTGATAACCAATTAGTTGTGAAAGGTTATTGTAAGGCTCCGATTTACTGTACGATAACCTGTAGTTCGTTCAAAACCTTGCCTTCCCATCATCACTTTGGATTTGATTCCATTGTACCAAGTTTCTATTTTGACTCAATGAACTCAATCTTATGTTAGATAAATTAAAATTTATTTCTTATCTGAAAGAGTCACATTTTACTAATATAGAAGATAAACTCCTATTTTATTTTGTTTTTCACAGGATTTGTTATATTCCCACTATTGTGTAATACTGACAGTAATATTTTTTGTTTCGCTCCTAGAGATCAATATCATTTCAATTTACCATTGTACATAATTTACTTTCTGTGAGACACTTAAGGTTAGGACCCTAGTAACTGCTGAACCCCAGGTTGCAGTTGCTTCAGTTTAGTGTTTTCACACACATGTATGTAACATGGATAGGTTTATGTATAGGTTTTTTTTCTCTGCGAGAAGCTAATTCCTAGTAGAAGCTTGGAAGGTGGTGACCGAGCGATGTATTAGCCCTTGCTTAATGGCAATAACAATTATATAAATTTGGGTTAATACATTTAGTTTATAGAATACAATCACCCTTCTGTAATCTTCCATAAGCTGTGAGGTACCTTGTGCTGTTCACATGAGGGGATATTCCTTAGTAGGCTGACCTTGAGATTGTAGGGTTAACCGGGCATCTCCTTCAGAGGCTCCTTCTTCTCAGAGACACCTCCCTTCACAGGCACCAGTCCTCAGGACCTGAGTTCACACTTGACTTTCACGAGAATCGGACGGGTGACTTAACTCAGCCCAGCTGAGCCCTGTCCTCAAGTAACACTCACAGCTTACAGTGTTAATTACGGTGCTCATACTAATAGCCTGTGACATTTTCAGTTTATCAATAAATGGAGAAAAGACCATTTGGGTTTGTAACTTCATCCCATAACTTATTTATATATAAACCAAGTTAAAAGGGTAGGAGTAGCATAACAACATTAATGTGAGGGCAGGAATAGCATGGTAATATCAATGTGAGAGAGGAGTCGAGTGACAACATTAATGTGAGGGCAGGAGTAGCATGGCAATATCACTGTGAGGGCAGGAGTAGAGTGACAACATTAATGTGAGGGAAGGAGTAGCATGACAACATTAATGTGAGGGCAGGAGTAGCATGGCAATATCACTGTGAGGGCAGGAGTAGAGTGACAACATTAATGTGAGGGAAGGAGTAGCGTGACAAGATTAATGTGAAGGCAGGAGTAGCATGGCAATATCACTGTGAGGGCATGAGTAGAGTGACAACATTAATGTGAGGGCAGGAGTAGCATGGTAATATCACTGTGAGGGCAGGAGTAGCATGACAACATTAATGTGGAGGAAGGAGTAGACTGATAACATTAATGTGAGGACAGGAGTAGCATGACAACATTAATGTGAGGGAAGGGGTAGATTGATAACATTAATGTGAGAGAAGGAGTAGTATAGCAACATTAATGTAAGGGCACGAGGCAGGAGTAGCATAACACCAATAAATTGAGTGCGGGAGTACCATGCCAACATTAATGTAAGGGAAGGAGTAGAGTGATAACATTAAAGTTCAGGCAGGAGTAGTATGACAATAGTAATGTCAGGGCAGGAGTAGCTTGATATCAGTAATATGAGGCCAGGAGAAGCGTGACAACATTAATGAGAGGGAAGGAGTAGCGTGACAGCAGTAATATGAGGGCAGGAGTAGCGTGACAACATTAATGAGAGGGAAGGAGTAGCGTGACAGCAGTAATATGAGGGCAGGAGTAGCGTGACAACATTAATGAGAGGGAAGGAGTAGCGTGACAGCAGTAATATGAGGGCAGGAGTAGCGTGACAACATTAATGAGAGGGAAGGAGTAGCGTGACAGCAGTAATATGAGGGCAGGAGTAGCGTGACAACATTAATGAGAGGGAAGGAGTAGCGTGACAGCAGTAATATGAGGGCAGGAGTAGCGTGACAACATTAATGAGAGAGAAGGAGTAGCGTGACAGCAGTAATATGAGGGCAGGAGTAGCGTGACAACATTAATGAGAGGGAAGGAGTAGCGTGACAGCAGTAATATGAGGGCAGGAGTAGCGTGACAACATTAATGAGAGGGAAGGAGTAGCGTGACAGCAGTAATATGAGGGCAGGAGTAGCGTGACAACATTAATGAGAGGGAAGGAGTAGCGTGACAGCAGTAATATGAGGGCAGGAGTAGCGTGACAACACCAATGAGAGGGAAGGAGTAGCGTGACAACAGTAATATGAGGGCAGGAGTAGCGTGACAACATTAATGAGAGGGAAGGAGTAGCGTGACAGCAGTAATATGAGGGCAGGAGTAGAGCGACAACATTAATGAGAAGGAAGGAGTAGCGTGACAACAGTAATATGAGGGTAGGAGTAGAGCGACAACAGTAATATGAGGCCAGGAGAAGAGTGACAACATCAATGAGAGGGAAGGAGTAGCGTGACAACAGTAATATGAGGGCAGGAGTAGCGTGACAACATTAATGAGAGGGAAGGAGTAGCGTGACAACAGTAATATGAGGGTAGGAGTAGAGCGACAACAGTAATATGAGGGAAGAAGTAGCGCGACAACATTAATATGAGGGAAGGAGTAGCGTGACAACAGTAATATGAGGGTAGGAGTAGCGTGACAACAGTAATATGAGGGCAGGAGTAGCGTGACAACATTAATGAGAGGGAAGGAGTAGTGTGACAACAGTAATATGAGGGTAGGAGTAGCGTGACAACAGTAATATGAGGGCAGGAGTAGCGTGACAACATTAATGAGAGGGAAGGAGTAGCGTGACAACAGTAATATGAGGGCAGGAGTAGCGTGACAACATTAATGAGAAGGAAGGAGTAGCGTGACAACATTAATGAGAGGGAAGGTGTAGAGTGACAGCAGTAATATGAGGGCAGGAGTATCGTGACAACATTAATGAGAGGGAAGGAGTAGCGTGACAATAGTAATATGAGGCCAGGAGTAGCGTGACAACATTAATGAGAGGGAAGGAGTAGCGTGACAATAGTAATATGAGGCCAGGAGTAGCGTGACAACATTAATGAGAGGGAAGGAGTAGCGTGACAATAGTAATATGAGGCCAGGAGTAGCGTGACAACAGTAATATGAGGGCAGGAGCAGCGTCATAAGGGTAAGAAACAAATAGTTTGTATGGCTATATCCAGTGTAAGGAATAAACAACATGGCAATTAATTTAGCGTTCGAATAGCTCTGCGAGGATTGTTGTTTGAAATCCAAAGTGTGAATAGAAAAATAAGTACATCAGTAAAAGTAAAGGATGAGCTTACCAGCCTCAGGAAGATGATTAGCACGCTCGTTTTGACGCAGGAGACCCATGGCGCCCTCGTCGCTTCGGTCATCTTCGTTGTCGTAGTCAGGAAAGAGCTTCGGCTGCGGGGCGTACCTGCCGCCACACAACAGAATTTCGGAAAATGAACTACTGCTTGTATCGTGAATGAAATTTTGTATTGTGTTTTTTTGTATTTATGTATTTTTATGTCTTGCGAAAAACCATTGTTATATTTCCATAAATATACATGAGCGCCAAAATAAAAGTCACATTCTTCTATATCACAGCAAAATCATAAGAGAACCCATTTTTTGGTTTCTGGTTTTCCATTATGGTCACTACGTGGTTACTTCAGTGTCGGAATTCATACGATGAGAAACATGAAGTTGATTAGAAAAAAAAAAGAACACGAAAGCCGGTAAAGGGGGTCCTGGGTCTTCGTTATAAGTGGTTAATTGAAACCAGAAAAAAGCCACTGATAATGAATCCACTTATAAAGGGAAATTAATTCCTATGAGAATTAATAGGAATAGGGTCTAATCGGGACCATCACAATGTAAGTGACACTCATAAAGTTTAATTTAGTATCTTTTAACATATCTTAGAAACATTTGATTACACATTACTTTATGGAATTATTTAACTTTACGACTCATTTCACTGAAAGTGGTTCACTGAGACATGCTCACCACTTTTCTTGACATGTAACTTCTAATTTCACGTCCATCCCATAGCTACTACACTTCCTTTTAGCAATTACACCACCTTGCTTCACTTTGGAAGTGATGGCTACAAAAATAATTCAACTGATGTCACCAAAGACACAACAATGTTGATAATTATAGTTCTTAGAGCACTTAAACATAATGCCTGTGTGGACACAAGCGACTGGTGCTGAGCATGCAAAGCACGGGTAAAAAGGATGACCATTAGCGCACCCAAGGGGTTGGCCCATGGGGCCCGCCCCCCCCCCCCCCCCTCTTAAGCCCACGGTTCCTTAACCGTCCGTGGTCAGATGCTGGAATCCTACATGTCACCCCCCCCCCCCCGGTCAGGCAAAAGCGAATTTTTTCTGTCTAATAGGTCCCATTTGGTCTGAAAATAAAGGAAATAAACCTCAATTTGCTGGTAATTGCCAATTTAAAGCTACCGCGAGCGCCCAAGTTGCCAAGGCAGGCCTCTGAGATGGAGTCACGCGGATTCCCTTACCACAGTTGTGCTGCTGTTACATGTTTTTTCGTGTCTCCTGCCCCCCCCCCCCCTTACAGAATTTCTGGGTGCTTTACTGACCTTAAAGAGGTCAACTGCTTATGTTAAACCCTGTTAAAGTCCTGTTGTATGGGAACTAGGGAAAGAGTCCTTTGAGTCACATAAGAACATAAGAACTTAAGAATGGAGGAAACTGCAGCGGGCCTTTGGCCCATACTGAGCAGTCCCGTTTACACCCAACCCCTATTGCTCATATGAGCATCCAACCTATGTTTGAAGCAATTCAGCGTATTCGAGTTAATGATGATATTTGGTAACTTGTTCCATTCATCCACTACTCTGTTTCCAAACCAGTGTTTACCTATTTCACGCCTAAATCTAAATTTGTCTAATTTAAAACCATTGTTACGAGTTCGCTCCTGGTTGGATAATTTGAGTACCTTTGTAATGTCCCCTTTGTTTAGCCCTGCCTTCCACTTATACACCTCTATCAGGTCGCCCCTCGCTCTACGTCTCTCAAGGGAGTGCAAATTAAGATGCTTTAACCTGTCTCTATACTCAAGGTTCCTAATGCCCGGGATTAGTCTTGTCATTCTCCTCTGAATTCTTTCCAAGGATTCAATATCCATTCTGTAATACGGTGACCAGAACTGAACTGCGTAATCCAGGTGTGGTCTCACAAGAGCAAGATCCAGTTTTAGGATAACCTCGCTAGTCTTGTAACTAACACTCCTTTGTATGAACCCAAGTACTTTATTAGCCTTGTTACGAGCAAAAACACATTGTTTACTTGGCTTAAGGTTCCTACTTGTCATTACCCCTAAATCTCTCTCGCAGTCGGATTTCTCTATGGCATCGTTGTTCATCTGGTATCTGGTTTCCCAGTTTACATCTCCTATACTGAGTACTTTACATTTGTCGACATTGAATTTCATCTGCCATTTTTCAGACCATTCGAAAAATTTGTTTAGATCTTCCTGTAGTTTTGCCGAGTCCTCGTCAGATTTGATAACACGTCCTATTTTAGTGTCATCAGCAAATTTACTTATGTTGCTGTCTATGCCGATATCTATGTCGTTTATGTATATAATAAACAATAATGGTCCAAGTACTGAGCCTTGGGGAACTCCACTTGTGACGTTGCTCCAATGGGACTTAGTGCCGTTAATGCTCACTCGCTGTTTCCTGTCCTGTAGCCATGCCCTAATCCATTTAAGGATGTCACCTTTGATGCCATGAGCTTCTACCTTTCTAATTAGTCTTTCGTGGGGGACTCTGTCGAAGGCTTTGCTAAAGTCGAGATATACCACATCATAACTGTGCCCCTCGTCCACTGATTCGAAAACTGATGAAAAGAATGTTAATAGATTAGTTAGGCAAGAACGTCCGCTTGTGAAGCCATGCTGGGAATCATTGAGCAATCGGTGCTTCTCCAGGTGATTTCGAATAGAGTTTGAAATGATTGCTTCCAGTAATTTGCCTACTATTGATGTTAGACTGATTGGGCGGTAGTTAGAGGATTGTGATCTATCCCCCTTCTTGAAAATCGGTATTACATTCGCTATCCTCCAGGATTCTGGTACTACACCTGTTTTTAAGGACATGTTAAACAACTTTGCTAAGGGCATACTAAGCTCTTCCTTACATTCCTTTAATACTCTGGCAAATATCTCATCGGGACCAGGTGACTTATTAGGCTTTAGTTTGTCTATTTGCTTACTAACATCGTTACTAGTCCCTACTATCTCACTTAATTTGTTTTCTTCACTATCTCTGAATAGAGTCCATGCCTCGGGTATCATGTTTAAATTTTCGGTGGTGAAAACTGTTGAAAAATATTTATTCAAAATATTGCTCATTTCTCCGTCGTTATCAGTGAGCTCGCCAGAGTCTGACCGTATTGGTCCAATCTTTTCTCGTGTTTTAGTTTGATACATTTGGTAGAATCCTTTGGGGTTTGTCTTCGCCTCCCTTGCTATCCTTACCTCATTATTCCTCTTTGCTTTCCTTATCTCGGTTTTAACCCTACTCGCCAATACCCTATAATAGTCCCGGAGGTGAATTTCGCCACGATTTATCCTTCTACCTATAGCCTTCCTTTGGCCAATGATGTTCTTTAAATAATTTTTTATCCATTTAGGGTCATTGTTGTCTGATCTGAGTTTTTTGTTTGGTATGTTCTGCCTTTGTGCACTAAGTAACTCACTATTTAAATTGTCGTGGAACTCGGCAATCTCAGATCTCGTTATCAGGTCGGTGTCATCTGTCAGGTTCACGGCCAAGCGCTACACCCCCTCTCTCAGCTGCCTCTTTAAACTGTCAAAGTTTGCCCTTCTGAAATCTGGTACTTTAGTGGAATTTTCCTTACGTCTGCTCTGAAAATCTAACTGGAATCGAATATCTTTGTGATCGCTGTTTGCAAGTTCGTTCCCTACCTCGACATTGCTAATGAGGTTTTCTCTGTTCGACAGAACTAAATCCAGTATATTATTACCCCGTGTGGGTTCGGTTATATGTTGACTTAGGAAACAGTCGTGGATCGTCTCGAGAAAATCCCCTGATTCTGAGTTACCCGTAAGGACAGTCCAATCTATTTGGCCAAGGTTAAAGTCGCCTACTATACAGACTTTGTTGTGTATGGAAGCCCTGAGCATTTCATCCCAGATAAGTCGCTCATTGACGCTATCAAGATTGGGGGTCTATATATTAATCCTGTGATTAATTTTTCCCGACCGTCGCTTAATTCTATCCAAATTGTTTCTGTATTCCTCTCAGTTTTTATTTCCTTATTTATTTCACACTTCAGATTATCCCTAACATAGATTGCTACTCCGCCTCCTTTCCTGGTCTGCCTATCGGTATGGAACAGTTTGTAACCCGCAATTTGGTATTCGACTCGTAATTCACGTGTGTCTAGGTTGATCCATGTTTCAGTGAATGCAATTATATCGATTTCTTCAGTACATACCAAGGCCTTAATATCATCCATTTTGTTTCTCATACTTTTACTGTTCGCGTAGTATACATTTAAGTTAGTCGTGTTCTGAGTCCTCCCCATACCGCGTTTAGTTTTAAACTCCCTGTCTAATTTAGTTTTGTCATCATTCCTAACACTATTTCCCTGTAATCTTTCGCCTTGTTTACCCGCTCCCACTGCAGTCTCCTCCACCCCCGTGCCCATATGTTCTCTTAGCAGTTTAAAGACTTTGATATCTTTTGAACTGCCCCCTCTAGAGCCCCAGCCAGGGTTGCTACTCCATCCCTAGACAGGTGCACCCCATCCCTAGCATAAAGGTCCCTTCTGCCATAGAAGTTGTCCCAGTTCATGTGCCAGACATTATTATTATTATTATTATTATTATTATTATTATTATTATAATTAATATTATTATTATAATTATTATTATTATTATTATTATTATTATTATTATTATTATTATTATTATTATTATTAATATTATTATTATTATTATTATTATTATTATTATTATTATTATTATTACATTTTCGCCCCCAGGCCCAGCTGTGGGTCAGGGACCTGTGTTCGGGTGGGCTGATCCCCGTAAAAAAAAAAAAAAAAAAAAAAAAAATCAGATTAGCTGTAAAGTAATTACGATAGTAGCAATGTAAATATAACAACGGGATAAAAATTGGGAAAAAATAATTACAAATTAGGACTAGAAAGCCAGTTTACTTCAGTGTAATAATAATAATAATAATAATTAACGGTTTATTATAAAAACATGGCAGCCCGAAGGCTGAAAATATACAACGAACAGAGATGACAAGTTACATATGGTGAAATCGGGAAGTGGGTCACTTGATTGACAAAAGCTTTCAATACAGATACATAAGAAACATAGAGTCAACATATAGATTAACTTTAGATCTGGTACTGTGGGAGCTGGTCTGTAGACATTCTTGTGACCTGCTGTTGGCACCAAGAGTCCTTCCCACTGTCTTGATGGCCGTTGTACCTGACTGCTAAGCCGCTACCTCACTACAGCTGCAGATGTACCACGTGGTCCGGGTAGGTCCTCCAGCTCACACAGGGTGTTGGAGATGGGTCTTGTTTCTCATATGATGTAGTTAGGAATTCATAATTCCTCACCTGGGTGGAGTAGGGAGTCCTCATTTCTCTCCTGGTGTAGTTTGGATTGTTTCTTGGCTTCTCATCCAGTGTTGGGGGTGGCGAGTGTATCGCGGGCTGGGTGCGTCAGGTCAGCAGCGGCCTCTAAGTACTGATTGTCGTTCTAACAGTCACTTTTGAAGCATATTATCACTCGGGTCAGGAATTTAGTAAATTTTTGGGACATCTAAAGCCACACCTCGTCAGACATTGCTGACAAAGTAGACCGATGAACATACAATAATCGAATTTTGTGGATTTATTGGAATACCCTGTAGTTCAACCTGACACCGTCACGTTGTGAGGTACTGCCTGTAAGCCCTGTTCTAATTCCTAAATGATGGAAAAGAAAATAACAGAAATAACCCCTTGAAAAAAATGGCTTCATAGTAAGAAAAAAAGGGTATCGTTGTTTGTTTTAGTGTCCCTAATAGTGGTGGGCTGGTTCTTTACCAGAGTGAGGTATAAGCCTCCTCTACACCCCATAGTTCATTCCCAACTTTTTTTGCTCCCTTTTATTTATTAACCTTCTGATGAGCAAAGCTTTGGGGGTATCAATTTTCCTTAACTTCATCTTTTGTCCTTGAACAACCATGGAAAGACAAAATAAACTATTTCGGGCGTTCATGTTGGATCATCGTCACCTAAAAGCCCAACCCATTAAAAATGAAGAGTACATTAAAAAATTATAAACATGGAAAATGGAAATTCAAGGTAAAGATAAACCCTATGAAAACTCGGCACATATATTCCTCACATTAACGTTTGTATTTCACCAGCTTATCCCATTCCAACGTCCAGTGATGCACACGTTTTTCAGTTATACCAAGGATGGTGTAAAATGCAGTAGCAATGCTATAGGTGGTATCATCTATATACAACCGAGTATGACTTGATGCTAGACTTGAGACTCCCAACCGTTGGACACACTCTCATTCCATTCCTTATTTGAAATAGTCTCTTTCCACAAAGACGAGTCATGACTTCTTTTTCTAGTAGTCCACCTCCTCTTCAACACTGTTATTCCTTAAAATATTCCCCTTTTACGCAAAAAAATAGCTCCAAAAAACAATGTTATCAAAACGCTGAACTGGATACCGCCTTCCCGAGGTGGGCTAGCAAAGCTTAGCATGACGCTGATTGGCTGTGAAAAAGAAGTCAGAGTGTAACCTGGCATTCATTGGCTCGCTCGGCATACGAGGTATTCAAAACCCAGCACGTTTTAAATATCTTCCTTATCTCATATCTCTTCCTTTTCTTTCTTACTTTAAATTTTCCCCATTTCTTCATGTTGTTGTTATAATGTTATTACTGCACTAGGGTGTGTCATAGGAGGGAAGATCAGCTAAAACTAATGGCCCATCACTTTTTTGGTAGATTTTAGTGTATATAAACAGAAAATAATTTCAGTTTCAATATTTTGCAACCTTTTGCTAGGTAAATTTTAGCGTGAAATTTATCGAAAATCTAACGTACAGCTGCATTAGTGCATTACAATTAAATAGTGAACATTGCTTTCTGGCTTCATTCTTTAACAACCCAACTAACAATATTTTTTTCTGTTTCAGATTCTGATGCATTTATAAGTTGATAATATTTGCGATGGCTGCTTGTGTCAGGACGAGGAACCAAAAATCCAGCCATCTCAGTCACTATCTTGGGTCTGGGAGAGAGCTCCTGAAGTCGGGGTTGCCTACATTGAGAGATGCTTTGAGATACGGTGTTTTAATCAGGCAAATCAGTGAAAAGAACCAAAGAACTTACACAAACAAAGACATTGCCAGTGATATGACCAAAGCTGTCTTGGCACAGTACACTCTGGCTAACGCTCAGTTCAAGCCTCCAGTCATAACAAGTCAGAAGAAGATTAGTGAGAGACTGCTAGCCAGTTGGGAAAAGGCAAGAGATATCTCTCTTGGGAGAGGAAAACTTGCAGTTAAGGACAGCTTTGCCAACCAACTGGACCAGTTATTTGACATAATTACTTGCAAGTGCCCAATTGTTCTCTGTCCTGAGTTTGGATGCGATCGTGACTGTAAATCCGAGGCCCACATCTCCTGTATTTGCAAGCGTGAACTGAAGATTCCTGTGATCGAACTGGCATTTGTCAAAGCACAGACAGAGAAGACTGGCAGTAAAGGGGCTCTCATGATTTCTAGCCAAGATATTCCGGAGTCCAAGAGACAGGAGGCTGCCACAGAGAGACAGAAGAGGAGAAGAGTTGCCGAGGAAAAGAGACTTGAGAAGGCCCAGGGTGAGGTAAAAAAGGCCGATGATTGGAGTCAAGCTGATTCAGAGTTTAATGACTTCCCCATGGCTGATCCGAGTGCTGACCAGGAGAATGGTGACTTTGTCCCTAACCCAGAAAATAATGATCCCAAACCTTCCAGGCATAAGATTCGAAATAGGAAAGATATCCCGAGCATAGCTCTGGCCAGCATGCGACACCACACTGGTCTCAGAGAAACTGCAGAGATAGCAACAGCTGCCTGGATTGACGGTGGTTTGATAACACCTGATGATGTTCACCTTGTGATAGATCATAACAAAGTAAGGAGAGCTCAGGAGAAACTTGTCAGTAACCTAGAAGAGGAGTTTGATAAGGGGATAAGAGAAAATGGAATCAATTGTTTGTTCTTTGATGGGAGAAGGGATGACACTAAAGTGTTCATGAAAGTTGGAGATTCTGACAAGTTGTTCCCTGCCATGGTGAAGGAGGAACACTACTCCTGCTGCAGTGAACCAGGAGGGAAGTATTTGTGGCATTTCACTCCAGAGAAAGATGACATCAGGAAACCAGCTGAGATAGTGGCAGCTAACATTGTGAACTGGCTCAGAGAGAGGAACGTAGACCAGACCCTGCAGGCCATTGGAGGGGACAGCACCAACACGAACACAGGGTGGCAAGGGGGGGTCATACAGTGGATAGAGCGGAAGATTGGGAGGAAGCTGGTCTGGATTGTTTGTGACCTCCACACCAACGAGTTGCCACTCAGACATCTGATCCAGGAGCTGGATGGCAAGACTCTTTCAAACAACAGATGGTCTGGTCCTCTTGGCAAGATGCTGGACTCTGCCACTGAGTTAGAAATAAATCCGAGCTTTGAAAAAATCACAGTTGGCCCTCCACTCGTTGAGCTTGCACATACTGTCATTGACGACCTGAGTACTGACCAGTACTATGGTTACATGATTTGCAGTGCCATCAAAACTGGGGTCATGCCTGATAGACTTGCTTACCTGCAGATAGGTCCAGTCTCACATTCTAGGTGGCTCACAACGGCTCTCAGGTTCTGCAGAATTTGGGTCGCTCATCATAAACTGAAAGGGAACCAGCTTCACAACCTGAGACTTATTGTCCAATTCATCGTGAGCGTCTACTTGCCAAATTGGTTCAACACCAAGGTCAAGTCATCGTTCTCCGAAAGTCCGAGGCAGGTTCTCTTCCAGCTTGAGCTCCTGAGGAGTCAGCCAAGGAAGGTTGTTCAGATTGTGGAGCAGACTGTGAGGAGATCTTCCTGGTATGCTCATCCCGAGGCAGTTCTGCAGACAATGCTCTGCAGTAAGGATGAGGAGGAGAGAAGAGTGGCAGTCAAAAAGATCTTGGATATGAGACTTATGAGAGGATCTGGGCATGACGAATCAGTTGGTGACGATTCCTTCAGGGTCAGGAAGACTCCTGAAGTCAATCTAGGTGCCAAGACCCTCACTGATCTCATAGATCTGGATAACATCCAGGCTGGCAGTGAGCCCCCTCTTACCTGCAGCCTCACCAATGTTCAAGTCAGAGCTTTCCTGGACAACCCCATGCATGTCCCTGCCTGGCCCTCGCACACCCAGAGTATAGAGCGTTGTGTACAGCAAGTGAGCGAGGCCAGCAGTCACGTGTACAGCCAGGAGAAGAGGGAAGGCTACATCCGAGCTCAGGTGGTCAGCAGGGAGGTGATGAGTAGAAACAGAAGCAAGAAAGACATGTTCTCTATGGTGTGCAGCAACACCGGGTCGTAGCAGTAAAACCGGTTTTTGTATTTGATGATTTTGTTTTCTAAAGGAATATTAAATTTAATAAATGTGTCAAGATCATTCGTTTCACTATTCTGGATCATTTTCATCCTAATAAATTAACCTGATACATTTACTTTACTTTAAATAAGCTATTTAGTGGTGTTGGTAAAAGGGTGGGAATACTGAATTTTCATAAGATTTCAAGTTAAAATTTACCTAGCAAAAAATGAAAACTTTTCAAATCTGAAGATATCACATGATTCTGCACATAGAACTACATCATTAATACCATGGGCCGATTTTTCAAACTCAAAAAAAAAAAATTCGCCTCCGTATGACACACCCTATTACTGCACTTCAACAACGAAGGTTCTTTAGCGCATAACAAGGTTAGTAATACACTAGTCCAACAGCGATAACAAATTATGAGAGATAACACTTAGTGTTTATTTTTTTATGTACAGTAGTTACTTAAATTAAACATAGTCATTATCATACTTCCATCCTCTCTTTGCCACATCGTCATGATTATATTCTGCTAAGATGAACCAAGTACTGTTCTGTAGACTGGCAAAATTTCAGTGTCATCCTCCTCCCTCTTGTCAACTTCTTTTAATATACTCCTTGACATGGCAGATCGGATGTTGTCAGGGTTAATTTGTGAGATAATGGTGGGAAGCTGTGCTATACAGTCATATTTATTTATGTGTTGTTTTAGTTCACGTATAGTTCGCTCAAAAGGTTTTGCTTGGGTTCGTTTAACCGGTTTTATTGTTAATATTAATAGTTTATTGGTTTGAATATTAAAATTAATTTAACATATGTTTAGTGTCAGCCTTTATTAGTGTCCGTTACTGTTAATTGTTATTGACGTGGTCAGCTGGTTTCACGGGCAGATATTGTCCTTGGGAATGGCCATGAATTTCCAATTGCTACTGAAGTTAGATTGTTTTGATGCCCAAACATCAGAGATTCTGATATTTGTAGTTTAGTTAGTGTCAGTTATCTATTTAAGAAAGTCACTAATCTCCTGAACTATTCTGTCAACCTGTATAATCTCCAACATCTAATGCATCCCCTTGAAAAGTTCCTTGTTTGTAGTTTCGCTGACTTGGTAAAAATAGTGCTAACAGAGTGTGTAAATCCACTTTTTCCTGGCAAGCTCAATCTCTGATTAGATTATATAAATAGACGTCAGAAATTCACCTGACCCATGGCATTGATTTTCATAGTTAAATGTACAGCGACTGAGTTGAATGAAATTTCTGTCATTGCTTGATTAGCCTTTCTGGCATGTGTTCTGCACAGGCATGAGTTGCCAGTTAGCCGTATATAAACTCGTGCACAGGGGAGCGTCACATCTCTGACGCTTCTCCATCATTATCTCTGGTATGTGTACGATTCTCCGCCCGCCATGTTAAGTCAGTTTAACTCAGTGAATTTTGTGAATATCAGTGTTCATGTTGTAACAGTGAAATTATCATTTACCCAGTGAAAGAATTAATGTAACGTAAATATCGTCTGTTGTTGCTAGACGAAAGATTGTTTGTGAATGAGTTATTATTCTCATCTCTGACGCTTCTCCATCATTATCTCAGGCACTGTCTGTGTTGTCACCACTACCGAGGTTCCGTAGCAGCCTATGGGCAAGATGGTCATGGAAGGATGTCTTTAATAAGGCAAAACCAGAATCTGAGGACAGGAACAGCCAGGGAAGACCATGCTACGATACTACATACTACAGCGAGTCTACCACGGGCGTTACTAGCGAGCGAGCCTGGCTCAGCTGTGTGTAGTCAACTACCCTCGCCCAGAGGGCTCAGAATTGTCTGGTTCATTGATCTTTCTTATATGTACCGAGCAGTATTGGTATTACCGGTAATACCATGTTATCAGGGCTGTTGGGAGTGCATCCTCCATATGGCCTACCAGCTGAGTTACATCTCGTATTATTGTTGTATATGATTGGGGATAATTAGCCGAAATTTAGTTATCCCAGGTTGAGTAGCGAACCCATAAAAATTGATAGTATTAGTAAATATGTACGTAAGTTGAATACATCAACTGAAGAAAAAGTGCCCTGTTATTCATTCCGAAATAGCATGTTGCTATACTGTAGATAATATTTTAATTCGGGATATTGTCAAGTGTGTCTTATCACCATCTATATTGACAATGAAATAATATAATGCCTGTTTAATGTTGTAACCAAGAATTGAAGATTTATTTTGCTACTTGGAAAGACCTAAGGAAGGGTCCAGTCCTATCGATCGGGTTGTGTTTCGTCTCTGTAACAAAGCGTGTTCGGCACTCGGGTTTTCGTTGTTGAGCTGTAGAAACTGGACCGTGTAAATCGATGTAGGATTTTTAATGCTAGATGCGATTGTATTTTTGAAAACTCACTTTCCACCGAGTTGGGGGTACAGCCTAGGTCAGGAGGCATACAACCACAAAATCATTGCCATATGACAAAACTTTTTTTTTTTTTTTACGGAGTTGTGGTCATGGCTGAGATAAAGGCCAACCAGAAAGTGTAGTACTGTGACTTTAGTTAAATCAGTTCATAGTGTCATCAGTGACCGCGGAAGAAGTTGTAAATAACTTAAAGTGAATACAAATTGGCAAGCAAGCTGGAAAGGCACCACTGCCAGCTGAAACTAAGTCGTGTTATAGGTGCCACAGAGACTTTGAATTTTATTTTGTTTGTGTGCTTTCTCATGGACTGAAACTGTGCCGACGTTACACCATTCACAGGGAGATACAGTGTACACAGTGATAGCACAAAGAGATATAGTCGTCGATGAAAACAGGAAAAGAAAGTATAAGGAAATACTAAATAAAAAATAAATAAAATATATAAATAAAATCAACAAATTTGGCTATCTGCAAAGACATTCTATTACCGCCCCAAAGAAAGTTTATTTTATTTTTCTGTGTTTTTAAAGGACTGAGTGGGGTGTATGAAATCCGTTTTCCATAGCAAAATGCACATAAATAGCACATACAGGTATTTACTGACAAACCGCCGAAGTGAACTGAAAAGAATAAACAAATAAAAAGAAGAGAAGAAAAAACAGAAGACATCCCTAAAAGCAACAGGGGAGGTTAAATCCAGCAGAGGGGAGCTAAGTACTGTTTTTTTCTCTTTATTTATATATTTATTTTGTTTTTTAAATAGGTGTAGATTTAGACACAGTCTGCACCCCCCCCCCCCCACAACAACAACAACAACAACCATGAGGGGTATGACGATATGTGACTACTACGGCGGATGACGGATATGGATGATACAGGCCTGACCAATGCAAAGTTTAGAAAGATGCTAACTGCCGTAAAGCATGAAGGCTGTTGCTGGTATTGCCCTGACTGCATAGTCAAGGTGAAAGAGGCGATTGCAAGCCATACAGGAACGAGTTCCCTAGGGACGAAGATAGATGAAGCTGGAGCCCTGCTGGTTGCCAAACTAGAGCAAGTTGGGAAAGTGATCCTTGCTAAGACTGAGGAAGTAGCCGATAGAATGGAGGTGGTTGCTAAGAGGAGTTATGCTGAGGCATTAGCAGGGCCAAGGGGGGTGGCGGAGAGTAATGCAGGATCAGAACAGGTACTACAGCAGCTAGGGACTCTGAAGAAGTGTGTCGAAGAAATGAAAATTAACGGACCTACTGTTAAGGGAGAGGATGAACAACGGGAACGTTTCCAGCGCAGGAACAATGTAATAGTTTTTGGAGTCCCCGAGAGCCAGGTGTAGGTGAACTGAGAGTAAGGTAACACACGATAAGATGTAGTTTCAGAATATTTGTACAGAGGTTCTGAAGATGCCATCAACCCCTCAGGATGTGAGGAGGCTGGGACAAAAGCAGGGGGATATGCCTCGCTCCCTCAGGATCACACTAGTGAGCGAGGATGAGAAATGGGAGATTATTCGGCAGGCAAAAAACTTAGTAAGGGGCGAGGCATCTCGGGGTGTATTCATTCACCCAGATCGCACGGTAATGCAGAGGGAACAGCACAAGAAGCTCCTGCAGGACTTGAAGCAGAAGAAGGAGGAGACAAGGAGGAACGGGGACTGGTGTACATGGGGAGGGTAGTGGAAGCAAGTGTGCCGACACAGGGCCAGGGGGCAGCAGCGCACCCTCCACCCGCTCAAACCCCCACCCGGGAGGTGGCACCAGCTCCGCCTACCAGACAGGAGGCGAGCGTCGTGTAAACAATGACATTTCTAACCACACCCTGCAAAATACAGTGTACTTAGCAAATGCTGCAGCTTCTGAGAATGGGGTGGGGGGGGGGGGGAAGCGGGGTTACTACTAAGAGTAGAGACGTTAAGGAAAACAGATTCTGGCTTGAATGTCATGTACACTAATACTGACACGTGCCTTGATAAGAGAGAGGAGTTTGAAACACTACTGAAGGTACACCACCCAGATATTGTGGGAGGTTGATGAACTGTTGTACAAGAACAGGAGAATCGACCTAGAGGAATGTGAGTTTAGTATTGCTGGATATGACTCAATTACGACTTTAGAGCCAGCCAGGCGAGGGTACAGGGAGAGGATGTTTTTGCAGAGTCCAAGTGGTGTAAAATTAAATTAAAGGGAGGGGACTTACTTATCGTCGGTTGTATCTACAGATCCCCAAACTGTGACCCATTAAATCAAAGGAACTTAAGAGCCTTAATAGACAATGCGGCGATGCTCAACCCTAGCCACCTCCTTATCATGGGGGACTTTAACTATGGCGACATCGACTGGAGAAACGAGTTCACCCCAAATGACTTGAATAACCCTGCTACTCTTTTTGTAGAAACTTTGAGAGATAATTTTCTGTTCCAACATGTTAGAGACCCGACACATTACAGAGGGGAGCAAACACCCAGGCCACTATACCTCATCATAAAAACGAGGCGGGTATGGTGGCCAAACTGGAATACCTTGCCCCAGTTGGCACCAGTCACCATTTTGTGTTGTCATTCAGATTTAACTGTTACCTAGTTCAGGATAAGGCCAGGCCAAGGTGCAAATATTACAGGGGAAATTACAATGGGATGAGGGAAGAGATGAGGGATATCAACTGGCCTGACTCATTAAGGCACAAGAACGCAGACACTACGCTGAATATCATAACTAGTTAAGTGACCCATTTGATCGATAAATACATACCCAAGACCAAAACCAGTGCCTCCAGGAATACGAGGGGATCCCTACACATGAACCATGAGGCGGTCGACAAAGTTAAGAAGAAAACCCAGAAATTCAAGACGTGGGTTGGGTCAAACGCTGAGCAGGACAGGATGATGTATGCAAGAGCCAGAAACCAAGCAAAGATAGAGTGTAGAAGGGCTGAAAAGGAGTTCCAGAGGCTGGTTGCCGGCGAGGTCAAGTCAAACCCAAAGGCGTTTTACCACTATGCAAAGTCGAAATTAAAAACGCGAGTAGGAGTATCAGGCCTGAGGCTTGAAGATGGTAGTTACACAGATTCTGACCAGGATAAAGCTGAGGCATTGAACAGTTTATTTTCCTCGGTGTTCACAAGAGAGGATGCGATTAACTTTCCTGCGTTTGAGAACAGACGGTTCGACACAGCGCTTACCCACATTGTGTTCACAGAAGAGGGTATTAGAAATAAATAAACTGTCAAAGCTAAGGATCCATAAGAGTCCCGGCCCTGACATGATGCATCCTAGAGTGCTAAGAGAGACGTGCAACGAGCTTATCGAGCCCCTGAAGATCCTGTTTTGTAAATGCCTGGATGAACAAATGGTCCCCAGTGAATGGAAAGAGGCTTATGTGAGTTCTATCTTCAAGAAGGGCGATCGTCACTCCACGAACAACTATAGACCGGTGAGCCTGACCAGCTTAATATGCAAAGTACTTGAGAGTATTATCAGAGATGCCGCAATGGAACATCTACTTCGAAACAACCTTGTAAAGGATTGCCAATACGGTTTTACGCCAGGGCGCTCCTGCTGAACACAATTGCTCAAGGTATTGGATATTTGGACCCATATTCTGGAACGGGGTGGTAATATCGACAATATTTACCTAGATTTTGCCAAGGCTTTTGACAGTGTACCCTACTAAAGGCTGAAAATCAAACTGGAAGGGTACGGAATTCGGGGAAATGTCCTAGCGTGGATAGAAGACTTTCTACATGACCAAAAGCAGTGTGTGGTGATTAATGGCACGAAATCATCATCCGTACCTGTCACAAGCGGGGTACCACAGGGCAGTGTATTGAGCCCGCTGTTGTTTGTTTGTTTCATAAATGACATGCCTGACGTTGTACACTCCTCCATACAAATGTTTGCCGATGACGCAAAGTTACTTCAGGAAATCAAGAACCAAGCGGACTGTGAAGAGCTGCAGAAAGACCTCTGTGGGCTCCAAGAATGGTCGAAGAAATGGTTGCTGAGATTAAATGTCACGAAGTGTAAGAGGATGCACCTGGGGCGTACCAACGGTAAGGAGGCGTATCATATGTCCCAACAGGATGAAGAAAGTGCGCTATTTGAGATTGAATGTGAGAAGGACCTAGGTGTGTATGTTGACAATGAGCTGAAGTTCTCGGGCCATTGCAAGAAGAAGGTAAATCAGGCAAATAAATTATTGGGTATTATAAGAAGGTCGTTCAGATATCTAGACGGTCCGTCCCTCGTAACGATCTTCAAGAGTGAAGTGCTTCCCCATCTGGAGTACTGTTTCCCTGTCTGGTCCCCGAGATATGCTAGGGACTGTCAGTTGGTTGAAAATGTTCAAAGGAGGGCCACCAGACTGGTGCTTGCACTTCGGCACCTCAGCTACCCTGAGAGATTGGAGCGCCTGAACTTGCCTAGCTTATAAAACAGACGGGCAAGGGGTGACCTAGTTGAGGTGTATAAGCATCTCAAGGGGCACTACTCAGTTGAGTGTCCTTACATGGAGCTGGCGGACGCTCGCCCGACAAGGGGTCACAGCTTAAGATTGAAGAAGCCGCAAGTCCAGAAAACTGTGAGGGCAAACTTTTTCGGAGTGAGAGTTGTGAACTCTTGGAACAATCTACTAGAAAGTGTTGTGACGGCACCGAGTGTGAGCTCTTTCAAGACCAAACTTGACCAAAAACTGGAGCAGTTTCAGGTACATTCAGGAGGCGGTGCATGCCCACTGCCCAGTACTTGCCAGCAGTGCATAACAGAGATGCGAGCGATCGCCCAAGCAGCAAACGAGCCGATCAGGTTTGGGGAGAATAAAAGTAAAGTAAAAGTATCTGGGCGTGTCAAAGAATCATCTTATTTGTCAAAGAAATAATACAACAGTTGTTTAATGATGTAATAAGTAATTGAAGATCTATTTTATGAATGGTAAAGTAAGACTTAAGTGGTCCAGTCTTGTCTGAGTGTAGTTAATTAACATCTTATTCACTCCTTAGGTTAATAAATATTAAATTAGTAAACTATGAGTATCACCGCTCTATTCCTTCTACCCATTGGTTCTCAGAAAATGACTATTGTAACTCACGTGCCTAGAAGCTCGTTAGCACACCACCTAACAGTTCACTAAGGTATGTTATATTCTAATAACATAGTCTGGGTGGTGGCAGGCTACCGTTATAATAATAATGACATGGTCCCAGACTAATCCATGGTTTAGAATAAAACTACAACAGGATATAATTGAGAGACAGTAAGGACACAAAATTCAGAAAATACAATAATATATATGAAAGAAGAAATGAAGTAAAGAAACGAATATTGACTTAGAAAAAAAAGCAAAGAAATATAAGATATATACTTATAGAAAGAAAGACATAGAATATGAAATTATTAAACTATGTACACCAGAAAAGATTAATATAAAAGATAGATATGAGCATGAATATAAGTATACAAATATATTGAAGAATAAAAAGAATAAGTATATGAAATAGTATGAAGAGGAAAAGCGGCACTTTACATGGTAAGCCCAGGATCAGAATAGAATTAAATAGTAGACAAGTAACTAAGAGAAAAGTAACAGAAAACAAAACAAAAATCTTTAAGGAATTGAATTAGAAATAAAACTTAGAAACAACTAAAAATAAAAGAAAGAAATAACTATCATAAAGATAATAAGTAAATAAATGAGAAAACATAGAATTTTCTATATAAAAACTATTTAGAAAAGAAAAGAAATATAAAGAAATATATAAAGAAATAAAGACTAAAAGATATAATAATAAAATTAAATTATTTCCCCCACAGTATTACCATCCCTCCGAAGTACTGTCCTACCTACAACTCGTACAGTACATGTCTAATAGGGTGTGTCAATTTAGGGGGTGAACTGGCTAAATTGAAAATCGAGTAATTTGGTAGCAATTTATTGTAGTCTTTAAGCATGCAAAACAATATTCTGGCATAAATTTTTTTTTAAAATAAGTCCTACCTACATCAAATGGATTTTTAAATGTACATATTTGTGAATTTATAACATAACCAGCGTTTGCACACATGTTACTGTTTCAAGTTTCAAATTATTATATTTTATTATCCGTAGTCTATTTGAAAGTAACCAATGCCTTCATACTCTCTTTGCTTTGGTTTCTTGTCATCAGTAGTCTGCTTGCTATTTGTGCTTTGATGTAACCTTCTCGCCTCTCGTGGCTGTAAACATGGCCCGCTGCTTCTGTGACCATTTTCACACATCTCTCCACACTTTGAGTGTGGGAAGGCCACTTCGGCACCTGCATTGGAGTCTCTTTAAGGTTTCTCAATTCTTGGCTAGTTAGACTTGTTGTCAATGGTGGCTCTAAGACTTCCAAACTCAAGTCAACCAATTCTGACAATTTGGTGGCATTGACGTTTATTGGGGGAACTTTTCTTGAATGAAACGAACAGTCTCCCAACTGGTCGTCATCTATTAGCGTTCCTCTAATCTTTAGAATGACTTCTACAGCCTCGGTTCGGAGATTGGTACATTGACTGCAAAGCATTGCTTGCAAAACTGCTTCTGATCGAGCATACCAAGCGGACCTTCTTGCCACAGGTAACACGATGTCCCTCACTACCTTCCTCTGTGTTCTTACTAGCTGCAATTGAAACAAAAGGTGATTGGGCCCATCCACCCACATAGGATTAAGTTTCACACTAAACCACTGGGGAAGATAAACTCCAATAATAAATTCAACAATTAACCTCAAATTCTTCAGCACTTTGCCCTTCAATTCGCGTTTGGAAATCCAAATCCTGCAGAAACGAAGAGCTGTAGTTAACCAACGGCTGTGACTGACAGGTCCAATCTCCAAGAGAGCCAGTGACTGAGGCACTTCTCCTGATCTTATTGCTTGGGCAATACGATAAGCATAGGATTGATCTGTGCTGAGATCTTTGATGACTCCTTCAGACAACGCCGGAAGGGGAGGGCCAACTTCGACCTTTGGAAAGGTTGTATTTATTTCTAGTTGTGTTGCTTCATCCAGCATGATGCCAAGGGGACCTGACCACTTGTTGTTGCTCTTTGTAGGACCATCAAGTTCCTGGATGAGATGACGAAGAGGTAGCTCGCCTGTATGTAAATCACATACAATCCAAACAAGTCTTCTTCCTAGTTTTTTCTCTAAATGCGTCATTACACCCCCCTGCCATCCGGTGTTCACTGCAGTTGAATCTCCACCAACAGCCTGCAGTGAACTGCCAAGTCCTCTCTCCTGAACCCAACATAAAATATGATCAGCAATGACCTCCGCATGTTTCTTCCCTTCTACTTCAGTTTCGGGAGCAAAGTGAAACAAAAACCGACCACCAGGCTCAGAACAGACAGAGTAGTGTTCTTCTTTGATGAGACCTGGAAACTTTCTGTTCACTCCCTCTACTTCTAGCAAAACTTTTGTGTCATCTATTCTTCCATCAAACAAAAGACAGGAGAGCCCTCCCTCGCTTAAATCTTTTTCATGCTGATCAGATATTTCCTTCATTATTTTTTCTTGTGCTCTTCTAATTTTATTATGATCTATCACCAAAGATACATCCTCTCGGCTGATGAGGCCTGCATCTATCCAAGCGGCAGTTGCAATTTCTGCAGCCTCACGAAGTCCAGCATGGTGGCGAATACTAGCTAAAGCAATGTTTGAAATATTTCTTGTGTTGTATTTCATTTTCTTTGGTAAAGGTTCAGATGGCTCTTTGGAACTATCATCTGATGTTGCTTCCTGTTCATCAGAAGAACTATCAAAGAAGTGATAAACATCTTGACACAGCTCTTCCTCTCTTTGGATGGCTTCTTCACTCTTCATTTTCTTCTTTTGTTCCCTCTCTCGGATTTGTTCTCTCTTCTTGGCATTAGCAATCTGCTTCTTTGTTTCTGAATAATCTATTGAACCCATTTGCATACTTCCTTGGCCTTCTGCCTTTGTCCTCTGTGCCTTTATAAATTCAAGCTCTAAAACAGGGATCTTCTTTTCACGAGGACAACCACAATCAATGTGGGAATTATTTTCTCTCCTACCTGAGTGAGAACAGTTGGATTCAGAACATAATTGTATGGAGCACTTGCAGGCCAAAATGTCAAACAGAGTATCAAGTGTGTGCAGAAATTCATTTTTCCTGGCCAAGCTTCCTTTACCAAGTGATGTTTCAACTGCTTTGTGCCATAATTTCGTTAGTTTTAGCTCAATAGTTCGACACTGATTAATCACAGGTGGTTTGAATAGTGCATTAGCTTTTGTCCATTGATGCAGAAGAGGGACTATCATGTCATTTATGAGTTCTTTATCTGTATAGTTCCTTCTGTCCTTTGCATTTTTTTCTCGAAGGAGTAACCCTAATCTTAGCATGTCTCTCACTGTTGGAAGTTCTGATACAGGAAGCTCCTTCCCTTTACCAACTAGCAGGCTCAAGTGGGTTGACAACTGACTTCTTGTCTTCAATTTTGACATCTTCACACTATCTGACAAATAGAAAAATATTTCAATGTTTCATAATTCAATTGTTGTTTCAAAAAATATCAATTTGTTTATCAAAAATGCTGTAACAGAAATAACATAATAATTTCTTAGAACATAATGTTTTATACAATGATATAAGTAACTGCGACAATCAATGTGCCCTACTTACAATAATTAAAATGTAGAATTCGTCTGGTAGAGTAGGTGCAAGTGCAATGAGAGCAAACCACCGTCTATGATATCTAGAAGGAGAGTGAGCCGGGCGCCTTATCCTCACGCTTGGTACAAGTCAAAACAAGAATTAAACTGTCCCACACGGAGAGCCTGTTCATGTTCATGTTCTGACATGCATATTGTACACAAGCTATAGAACCATAAAATACTCCATAATCCATATGCTTACATGAGATTAGTTAATATCAAGTGAATAATTCTAATCAAGTCTCATTAATTTGTTGAAATACTGATATTTGAAACTTTAAGGTATAATTGATGTAGGTGAGGGTTATTTCAATTCATTTTTGTTTGCTAATCTCAAGTTTAGACATAAAGAGGCACAATATTTTGACTACCAAATTTGATTTTTAACATGTTGACAAAATTGACACACCCTAATGTCTAACCTTCTCCCCACATTCGATTGAAAATGTATCCGGAGACGTTATACTCCTCCCTGGTGAACTCCAAACATAACTTCTACAGTCACTACGTCTCTCGGCCACACACCAAACGTCACTCCGAAGCCTACGCCTGGACCCCTGATGAACGTATCCTCCAGACGGAAAAGAAGGCGGTGGAGGATGGTATCTCATTATAAGGTGAATCGACCCTTGACCGTCTCCACCAGTACCAGTCGTCCAGAGATGTGTTCGGACTAAATCCTGACGTAATTTCACAGACAGCAATAACCATCAGACTATCGTGGGAGCCATGTGACACCTCATCAACATGGTGGTCAAGATAAAGTCCTCTAGGGCCCTTCACCACAGCCCAGCAGAGTAAGCACAAGATGATGTCGAAACATGATTTGAACAATCTTAAGCCCGTAATCTCCCGGAGAACGTTCAAGAGGCCCTCTCCTCTCTGTCAAATCTCCGCGCCCTCCGTGTCATGGCGGCGTTGCTGAAGGTCGATGAAGAGGATACGGTGGAGATAACCGAGGAGGAATTGCAGCATGCCCTCATTCGAGGTAAGGCAACACCCCCTGGTGATGACGGTGTCACCGCCTCAGTTCTCCGTGTGCTTTTGAAAGTCCTCGGCAACCCCCTTCTCCTGCTTTACAATCTCTGTCTCTGCACGGGGTAAGTGCCCACTGCTTGGACCTCCAGTACAATAGTAACCATTCCAAAATATGGCACTACCAAATTTTGACCCATTTCCCTCACGTCTCGCTTCAGAAAGGTGATGGAACGCATTCTCCTTACCCGTCTCATGTTTCGGCTGGAGGACAAACTCTTATCTAGCTTGTATGGTTTCCTACCGCAACAGAGTAAGTATCACTGTCCCCCATGAGTGTAGTAGCCTTCATCGACCTTAAAAGTGCCTTTGATGCTGCAAATAGAGATATTATGCATGATCAGCTAGTAGACTTCGGCGTTAAAGGTAATTTCTTAAGATGGATACCTCCGGAACAGATCATCCCCTGCCTTCTTTAAGGGGGCATGTAGCTTTATCAAGAACTTCAATCTTGGTACTCCACAGGGTGGTGTTCTTTGCCCCTTTCTTTTTAAAGTCCTTATGTATCGCCTACTTTCTCCTCTTCCTGACATTCCCGGCACCACAGTTACCTGTTACTCATTCTCTGCGTCGTCTTCTGCTTGTGGTCTCATCCTCTCCCCAGACAAGAGTAGGAACTTCTCTCCTCGCAACCCGGAGACGCTTCTAGAATTTACTGTGGGAGATAGTGTTATCCTCCCGTGTAGGCAGTACATCTACCTGGGTGCACCTGTACGGATTACTCCAGCTACACCTGTACGACAACGTGTCCAGCCCATCGTCCGGGACCTCATAGATCGACTGCAACAGCGTCTAACCCCTCTCATGTGGCTCACCAACAATGCCGCCGGGATTTCTGTCCCTGTAGCCAGAACTGTTTACATTATATTTATCCGCTCTGTTGACTACCTTTCTCCTGCCTTATGTTAACTCCCCCCAAAATCTTAAGATCCCCTCGAAAAGTTTCAAAACAAAGTAATGATATTTATCCTGAATTGTCCCACCTCCACCAGGATAGTCAACATGCAAACTGAACTCCATCTTCCTTCAGTGTTAAAAGTCTTCACTCTCCCCACCTTGCCCCCCACCCCCCATTATTCTCATGTCATTAGAACCTCCCTTGATCCAAACTCACCTCGGCCTCTACTTCGGCCGGGTGGTCTCACCCTCATTAAAATGATTTGTTCTATACTTCAGAACCTCGACACTAATGTACACGTAGCAGAGGTTGATGACGGTCCTACAGCCTGGAAGATTCCCTGTCCAGCAGTCAACTTTACTCACACCACAAAGGCGGACCCTCCTCTACTTCAGAAACAATTAGCTCTGGAGACCAAACACAGTCTCTGTATGTATATTATGTATGCTGTATGTATATTATGTATGTATATTATGTATGTGCTCCATTTATATACATTATTTATTCAGCCTAGCTAGCAGCGTGTGGCAATGTATTTACCATGTCACACACGCTTAATTAATGTGCCTGGCGACATATGGAAGCTGCTAATGTATCACTTACCACATGTCGACGGAAAGGCTAGTTGACCCCCCAGACAGAGTAAGGAGCGCCACCTCGCTTGTGTATCTCTGTTTATCCAGGAAATAGTGTCATGATCGTGATAACGGCTAACCTGAAAACCTTAAGGATTCATATTACGCTCAAACGTCCACAAAACCTTCCGAGTCCCCCAGTGGAAACGTCCCCCGTTTTCTCTGTTTCCTTTGAATATAATCCACGGATTTCGTAGCAGACGCTGTATGTTGGGATCTGTTGCCATCCAACCCTTTGTAATCAATTTAATTTTGCTTTTGATAGCTGAGTCAGAGCATTGTTAGTGAGGATAATAGTAGGGAATGAAACTGAGTTCATAGTCTCAGTTTCAACGTCAGAGTGTACAGTAAATTAATTCATCGGCATAGAAGTAGGTGGACTCCCTGGCCTATTTTGAGTGAAGGTGCCGCTGGCATTTCTACCATTAGTAAGTGCCCGTCCCTTCGTCCATACAGGTATGCCATTCCACTGTGTTGTAATTCGCCCTTCTTTAAGTGATTTGACCCAATTAATAGTTGATTGTGCAAGTGTTACAGTAACGTAGTTGATATGCTCTGAATGAAGTCATATTTACGTCTTTAACGTCCCCTGAAATGTGATGTCGTTGTCACTGTTAGTAAGTGCCCGTCCCTTCATCCATACAGGTCCCTAACGCAGCCTAGGCCGTGTCTGTAGCGTGGATGTTGTATCCACTATGTCTGGGGAGATGTCCGAGGTCCAGTAGGATCAGTTACCTTCGTGAGACCCGGCCGTCAGACACTTCAGACTACCTATGGCCCCCATAGCTGGCTCGTCTGGCCCTAACGCTCGGCCTGCGAGGTGACCCTGGATCACCAAGCCACACACCACTACCAGCCCCCATCATTGGTGGATGAGTGTCTAACTCAGTAGGGCTATTTGTGTGGTGGAATTAATCCACTGGGATCTTCAGAGTTCGTCGGACAGTACCCCATGGTGGCTGGACCCCATGGCTGTTGCTTGAGTATCACTCCTGACAACTGAGTGTTGTAGTGGCAGTTGCCCTGGTCTTTATGGTGCTAAGTGACTATAAGAGTTATGTGTTATTGATTATGTCCACCCAGTAGGGTTGTGAGTGTTATTGAGTATGTCCACCTAGTAATGGTGTGAGTATGTTGAGCCTGAGGGCATAGTACCCGATTTCGTCTGTTGGTACATGTATACTCTTTATCCTACTTCCATATTAATGTTTAAATAAATTTTGTGTTTGTATATTGTGTCTATTATTTACCTACAGTATTTACCGTAATTTCTTCCCTATTGCTTGATACTATCATTACACTTACCCACGAGCCTCCTCTCGTCACGCTACCAATGGTAATAAGTATGAGAGTAAAAGGAATTGTTACTGACACACAGGCCCTTATAAAATGGTGGCAGCTCAGGCCCATATAATAGAACCTACGAAAACTCTACAGGTGTTTGTGTTCGCTCCTGTAGATAGAACTTGATACCCAGAACACATGCAGTCTCTACCTCAGTCCCTGCCGTACACCATCCATACACCGACGGTTCCTTACAGGCAGACGGGAGTGCGGGGTGCGCTCTCTTCTCGTTGGATGTGGACCAACCGGCGGGAGGTTGGGTCGGCTGTAGACTTCCTAACTGGTCGAGCTCATCCTACAGTGAATTACATGGACTCCTGGATGCAGTTGATCTCCTCCTTCAGAGGAGATTGAACAATATAATCATTTGTGATTCTCAATCTGCACTCCAGGCCTTCTTCTCCTCTAAGCCTTTATGCCTTGTCATACATTTTTTGTGGGTTCAATCTCATGTTGGAATAACAAACAATGACTGTTGACGGTCTCGCGAAGAATGCCTGTGGACTGGCCGCCCATGGTGCTGGGGCTACAACCTCCCTCCTCTGCTACCAAAAGAGAATACGTTCAGCTGCTCTTTTCCCTACAATCCATCGCAGGGATAATGGACGGGCTGAGAGTACAACCATCCAACATTATTATCACTTTTTTCCTTACCTACATAAGTATCGTCGATATGGACTTACGGTCCGCAGATATAATGTTGTCTCGGCTCGTATTAGGTTAGGATATAGACCTATCTGGAAAATATCTGAGTCGGGGAATGACCCGCACTACTTTTCTTGCAAACTCTGTAACTGTCCCAATGCTCACACCCTTCAACACTTGACAGTCCCACTATCGGTGACTTCCTACCACAGGAAGAGTCACTAACCACTATATGTCACCACCTACTGTATTTATACATAATTATTTCGATATAATTCTTGTACGCTACCCACACTTTGGTGGGTGCTAACTCCCGTTGTCCTCAGCTCACATCATTGTCTCCATATTACAAGTCATAGCGTGTCCTGCGAGACCGCATGGTCTTGTGACTAGGCTTGTCGCCCCTTGGGGTGTAATAAATTGATTAAATAATATATAATGTCCAACGTGAAGTGCAAATAAAATTTCCTGTCACTTATAAATCAGGCAAAGGACCGAGGGAGCGTGATAGACCAGTTACTGAAATCAACACAGGAAAGAGGCAGCAATGAAAGTAGACCAAATTTGGATCATTAACCTTTCCTTTGAATATAAAGAAAAGAAAATGATGATACCTCAAGTTGTATGTCTCCATCTGGACTATTATATAAACTTACGGAGATGAAACTTAAAAAAAAAAAGTCACTAAAAAATCCAATACAGCCGAATAACTATTATTGCTATAAAAATACAGAACCACTTCACGTATTTTTTTTTTTTTTTTTTTTTTTTTTTTTTTTTTTACGGGGAATAGCCCACCTGGGCACAGGTCAACGACCCACAACGGGACCTAGGGACGAAAATATAAGAACAGAAAGAAATTAAAAATAGAAAAGGAAAAGGTTATATTAATCTACACCGAAGATGCCGGAAAACCAGATTGGTAATATTCTAAGGACCAACAACTCGTCAAACAAGAATCCTGAAAGACGTAAGCTCAAATAATTTCTTCTAAAAATGTAAAGCGTCACAAACACATGAGGTTTCGTGTTCGCTAAATCGTCGAGAAGAAGGATTATAAGGTAGTAAACCTATGGAACAGTCTACTAGCTGAAGCGGTGGTAGGAAGAACAGCACTGTTTTCAAAATTGTGCTGGACAATACTGTCAAGAACATTAGGGGGAACTTACACAGGCCATCGGCCGCCTTCCTCCGACGTAAAGTTACCACATGGTGAACGAATTAGAGGTTTTTTGCCTAAATGCAATGACGGAAAATTTTTTATGAGTAACCACTAAATAAGAAAATATGTGCATTAATATTATATGATTTTTTTTTTTTTTATAATTGCTGTCGTACTAGCGCATGAAAATCTAGGATGCGCTTTTTCCATGAGAGCTGGCCAAGGTGAGTACAGTATACCTGGGAGGGGCCGGTGCGTAGGTGATGGTACCAAAGCCTCCCTGGTTGTGGTGTGGGTTTCGCGCAAGCATTGCCAGCAGCTCCATCACGTCCACATCAGCCAGCAACTTTTCCAGGTCAACGTTGGTACCCAGGTCACGGCGGTAACGCCTCAGATCACGCTTGTGTCGCTGACCAGCCCTCAGCACCTTCAGTGACACTTGGGGCCTGCAGGTAGGGTACACGGGGAAGGTCAGCAGAAATAACCACAAACTTCCACATGAAACAAAAGATGTTAGTGATCTTGGTCATGATTTAATGATTTATAAATTTTCTAAAAAACACAGAATGTTCCTGCCTCTGATTCTGAATTAATGACATAACTTACAAGTTTAATATAGAAAATATTCAATAACTGTACAGCATACGTGTTATACAGGCTAGCCGTTATATGATCAGCATTTGAATAGATACAGTTAAAAGAATACTACACATAAGACACTAAGTATTTGATAGTTGTCATCATGAAACACATGTGGGTGTACTTACACCTTGCGGGGGTCTGGTCGTGTAACTCGGTGTTGTACAGAGCGGCGGAGGCGTGTAGGATACGTGGCCCCACCGATCATCAAGGGCATGTCCCAACCTGCCACACAGAACACCGCTGTGTTATGAATCTACAAATTGCACTACCTGGTGAAAGATACAACAGGCCAACTCCTACACTACAACACCTAACTCCTACACTACAACACCTAACTCCTATACTACGACACCCAACTCCTACACTACAACACCCAACTCCTACACTACAACACCCAACTCCTACACTACAACACCCAACTCCTACACTACAACACCCAGCTCCTACACTACAACACCTAACTCCTACACTACAACACCTAACTCCTATACTACAACACCCAACTCCTACACTACAACACCCAACTCCTACACTACAACACCCAGCTCCTACACTACAACACCTAACTCCTACACTACAACACCTAACTCCTATACTACAAGACCCAACTCCTACACTACAACACCCAACTCCTACACTACAACACCTAACTCCTACACTACAACACCTAACTCCTACACTACAACACCTAACTCCTACACTACAACACCTAACTCCTATACTACGACACCCAACTCCTACACTACAACACCCAACTCCTACACTACAACACCCAACTCCTACACTACAACACCCAACTCCTACACTACAACACCCAACTCCTACACTACAACACCCAACTCCTACACTACAACACCTAACTCCTACACTACAACACCTAACTCCTATACTACAACACCCAACTCCTACACTACAACACCCAACTCCTACACTACAACACCCAGCTCCTACACTACAACACCTAACTCCTACACTACAACACCTAACTCCTATACTACAACCACACCCAACTCCTACACTACAACACCTAACTCCTACACTACAACACCTAACTCCTACACTACAACACCTAACTCCTACACTACAACACCTAACTCCTATACTACGACACCCAACTCCTACACTACAACACCCAACTCCTACACTACAACACCCAACTCCTACACTACAACACCCAACTCCTACACTACAACACCCAGCTTCTACACTACAACACCTAACTCCTACACTACAACACCTAACTCCTATACTACAACACCCAACTCCTACACTACAACACCCAACTCCTACACTACAACACCCAGCTCCTACACTACAACACCTAACTCCTACACTACAACACCTAACTCCTATACTACAAGACCCAACTCCTACACTACAACACCTAACTCCTATACTACAACACCCAACTCCTACACTACAACACCCAGCTCCTACACTACAACACCTAACTCCTACACTACAACACCTAACTCCTATACTACAAGACCCAACTCCTACACTACAACACCTAACTCCTATACTACAACACCCAACTCCTACACTACAACACCTAACTCCTACACTACAACACCTAACTCCTACACTACAACACCTAACTCCTACACTACAACACCCAACTCCTACACTACAGCACCTAACTCCTACACTACAACACCTAACTCCTTACACTACAACACCTAACTCCTATACTACAACACCCAACTCCTACACTACAACACCCAACTCCTACACTACAACACCCAGCTCCTACACTACAACACCTAACTCCTACACTACAACACCTAACTCCTATACTACAACACCCAACTCCTACACTACAACACCCAACTCCTACACTACAACACCTAACTCCTACACTACAACACCTAACTCCTACACTACAACACCTAACTCCTACACTACAACACCCAACTCCTACACTACAACACCCAACTCCTACACTACAACACCCAACTCCTACACTACAACACCTAACTCCTACACTACAACACCCAACTCCTACACTACAACACCCAACTCCTACACTACAACACCTAACTCCTACACTACAACACCTAACTCCTACACTACAACACCCAACTCCAACACTACAACACCCAACTCCTACACTACAACACCCAACTCCTACACTACAACACCCAACTCCTACACTACAACACCTAACTCCTACACTACAACACCAAACTCCTGCACTACAACACCCAACTCCTACACTACAACACCCAACTCCTACACGACAACACCCAACTCCTACACTACAACACCCAACTCTTACACTACAACACCTAACTCCTACACTACAACACCCAACTCCTACACTACAACACCTAACTCCTACACTACAACACCCAACTCCTACACTACAACACCTAACTCCTACACGACAACACCCAACTCCTACACTACAACACCCAACTCCTACACTACAACACCTAACTCCTACACGACAACACCCAACTCCTACACTACAACACCCAACTCCTACACTACAACACCCAACTCCTACACTACAACACCTAACTCCTACACTGCAACACCTAACTCCTACACTACAACACCTAACTCCTACAATACAACACCTAACTCCTACACTACAACACCCAACTCCTACACTACAACACCCAACTCCTACACTACAACACCCAACTCCTACACTACAACACCTAACTCCTACACTACAACACCCAACTCCTACACTACAACACCCAACTCCTACACTACAACACCTAACTCCTACACTACAACACCCAACTCCAACACTACAACACCCAACTCCTACACTACAACACCCAACTCCTACACTACAACACCCAACTCCTACACTACAACACCTAACTCCTACACTACAACACCAAACTCCTGCACTACAACACCCAACTCCTACACTACAACACCCAACTCCTACACGACAACACCCAACTCCTACACTACAACACCCAACTCTTACACTACAACACCTAACTCCTACACTACAACACCCAACTCCTACACTACAACACCTAACTCCTACACTACAGCACCCAACTCCTACACTACAACACCTAACTCCTACACGACAACACCCAACTCCTACACTACAACACCCAACTCCTACACTACAACACCCAACTCCTACACTACAACACCTAACTCCTACACTGCAACACCTAACTCCTACACGAAAACACCCAACTCCTACACTACAACACCTAACTCCTACACTACAACACCCAACTCCTGCACTACAACACCCAACTCCTACACTAAAACACCTAACTCCTACACTACAACACCTAACTCCTACACTACAACACCTCTCTCCTACACTACAACACCCAACTCCTACACTACAACACCTAACTCCTACACTACAACACCTAACTCCTACACTACAACACCCAACTCCTACACTACAACACCTAACTCCTACACGACAACACCCAACTCCTACACTACAACACCCAACTCCTACACTACAACACCCAACTCCTACACTACAACACCTATCTCCTACACTGCAACACCTAACTCCTACACGACAACACCCAACTCCTACACTATAACACCTAACTCCTACACTACAACACCCAACTCCTGCACTACAACACCCAACTCCTACACTACAACACCTAACTCCTACACTACAACACCTAACTCCTACACTACAACACCTCTCTCCTACACTACAACACCCAACTCCTACACTACAACACCTAACTCCTACACTACAACACCTAACTCCTACACTACAACACCTAACTCCTACACTACAACACCCAACTCCTACACTACAACACCCAACTCCTACACTACAACACCTAACTCCTACACTACAACACTCAACTCCTACACTACAACACCTAACTCCTACACTACAACACCTAACTCCTACACTACAACACCTCTCTCCTACACTACAACACTCAACTCCTACACTACAACACCTAACTCCTACACTACAACACCTCTCTCCTACACTACAACACTCAACTCCTACACTACAACACTCAACTCCTACATTACAACATCTAACTCCTACACTACACCACTCAACTCCTACACTACAACATTCAACTCCTACACTACAACACCTAACTCCTACACTACAACACTCAACTCCTACACTACAACACTCAACTCCTACACTACAACACCTAACTCCTACACTACAACACCTAACTCCTACACTACAACACCTCTCTCCTACACTACAACACCCAACTCCTACACTACAACACTCAACTCCTACACTACAACACCCAACTCCTACACTACAACACTCAACTCCTACACTACAACACTCAACTCCTACATTACAACACTCAACTCCTACACTACAACACTCAACTCCTACACTACAACACCTAACTCCTACACTACAACACCCAACTCCAACACTACAACACCTAACTCCTACACTACAACACTCAACTCCTACACTACAACACTCAACTCCTACACTACAACACTCAACTCCTACACTACAACACTCAACTCCTACATTACAACATCTAACTTCTACATTACAATATCCCACTCCTGCACTACAACACCCTACTTATACAATACTGAGATGCAGGGAACCTCCAGTGTAAATGGAAAAGGGACAGAGACAGACAGAGACATACAGGTACAGGGACAGATGCAGGTAGGGACAAAGATAGGGACAGACAGAGACGTACAAGTACAGGGATAGAGGCAGATAGGGACAGAGATATGGACAGAGAGACATATTGGGAAAGGGAAAAATGCAAAGACAAGGACTAAGACAGAGACAGGCATAGTACATGAAAGGGGACAGAGACAGACACGGACAGAGACAGGAAAAGGCAGAGGGAAAGGGAAAGAGACGGGCACGGAGAAAGAGACAGAGATAGGGACAGAGATTGGGACAGAAACAAATCGAGATAGGCAGAGAAACAGGAGTAGGGTCAGAGAAAGAGACAGCGTGATATATTGTACAGTGGGTTGTGTAGCAGTGTGAGGTACTCTAGGTTGTACTCTAAGTTGTACTCTAGGTGGTGTTGGGAGCAGTGACGTGGCGGTGGTAGTGACAGGAGAGAGGAGCAGAGGTTGTGAACCGTAATAGTGAAGGAGCAGTGGAGGATGTGATGATAGTATGAGGAACAATTTTGGTGGTAGTGATTTTAGGAGCAGTGATGCAGGTAGTGGTAAGGACAGTGGTTGTGGTGTTGGTAGTGTTAGGAGCAATAGTGATGAAAATGTTAGGAACAGGGGTGGTGTAGCGGTACTGTTAAAAGCAATAGTGGTGGTAATGTTAGGAACAGTACTGGTGGGTGTATTAGGAGCAGTGGTGGAGGTAGTGTTAGAAGCAGGGGTCTTGGGAGTACCGGACACCCCTCCCTATTCATCAGAAAATTCAAATCGTATTTTTTTAATGCAGTAGTGCACTCACGTGTTTTTGTATAGTGAAAAGTATTTACTATTGACCGCAGAAAATCTCCTAATATCAAGTATACATGACCTTAAAATGGCCTCAAAATGCTCATAATATTAGTCAGATTTAAAAAAAAAATTGGGGGGGGGGGAGGGAGTACAGCGAAGCCCCCCCCCCCCCCACCAGGTGAATGGCCTCGCTGTGCTTACCATGTTCCCACACCCACTACTTACGGAACCCCCCAATTGATATTACTAGATCCGCCCATATGGTAGTGTTAGGAACCAAAATGCTGATGGTAGTGTAAGTAGCAATGATGGTGATGGTAGTGTTAGTAGCAGTGATGGTGATGGTAGTGTTAGTAGCAATGATGGTGATGGTAGTGTTAGTAGCAGTGATGGTGATGGTAGTGTTAGTAGCAGTGATGGTGGCGTTAGTGTTAGTAGCAGTGGTGATAGTAGTGTTAGTAGCAGTGATGGTGATGGTAGTGTTAGTAGCAATGATGGTGATAGTGTTAGTAGCAATGATGGTGATGGTAGTGTTAGTAGCAGTGATGGTGATGGTAGTGTTAGTAGCAGTGGTGATGGTAGTGTTAGAAGCAGTGATGGTGGTAGTGTTAGTAGCAGTGTTGGTGGTGGTAGTGTTAGTAGCAGTGGTGATGGTAATGTTAGTAGCAGTGATGGTGGTAGTGTTAGTAGCAGTGTTGGTGGTAATGTTAGTAGCAGTGTTGGTGGTGGTAGTGTTAGTAGCAGTGATGGTGGTAGTGTTAATAGCAGTGTTGGTGGTAGTGTTAGTAGCAGTGTTGGTGGTAGTGTTAGTAGCAGTGATGGTGATGGTAGTGTTAGTAGCAGTGTTGGTGATGGTAGTGTTAGTAGCAGTGTTGGTGGTAGTGTTAGTAGCAGTGTTGGTGGTAGTGTTAGTAGCAGTGATGGTGATGGTAGTATTAGTAGCAATGATGGTGATGGTAGTGTTAGTAGCAGTGGTGATGGTAGTGTTAGTAGCAGTGATAGTGATGGTAGTGTTAGTAGCAGTGTTGGTGATATTAGTGTTAGTAGCAGTGTTGGTGGTAGTGTTAGTAGCAGTGTTGGTGGTAGTGTTAGTAGCAGTGATGGTGATGGTAGTATTAGTAGCAATGATGGTGATGGTAGTGTTAGTAGCAGTGGTGATGGTAGTGTTAGTAGCAGTGATAGTGATGGTAGTGTTAGTAGCAGTGATGGTGATGGTAGTGTTAGTAGCAGTGTTGGTGGTAGTGTCAGTAGCAGTGATGGTGATGGTAGTGTTAGTAGCAGTGATGGTCGTAGTGTTAGTAGCAGTGATGGTGGCAGTGCTAGTAGCAGTGTTGATGGTAGTGTTAGTAGCAATGATGGTGATGGTAGTGTTAGTAGCAGTGATGGTGGTAGTGTTTGTAGCAGTGGTGATGGTAGTGTTAGTAGCAGTGTTAGTAGCATTGAGGGTGGTAGTGTTAGTAGCAGTGTTGGTGGTAGTGTTAGTAGCAGTGGTGATGGTAGTATTAGTAGCAATGATGGTGATGGTAGTGTTAGTAGCAGTGATGGTGATGGTAGTGTGAGTAGCAGTGATGGTGGTAGTGTTAGTCGCAGTGTTGGTGATGGTAGTGTTAGTAGCAATGATGGTGATGGTAGTGTTAGTAGCATTGAGGGTGGTAGTGTTAGTAGCAGTGTTGGTGGTGGTAGTGTTAGTAGCAGTGTTGGTGGTAGTGTTAGTAGCAGTGGTGATGGTAGTGTTAGTAGCAGTGATGGTGATGGTAGTGTTAGTAGCAGTGGTGATGGTAGTGTTAGTAGCAGTGTTGAGGTGGTAGTGTTAGTAGCAGTGTTGGTGGTAGTGTTAGTACCAGTGATGGTGATGGTAGTGTTAGTAGCAGTGGTGATGGTAGTGTTAGTAGCAGTGATAGTGATGGTAGTGTTAGTAGCAGTGATGGTGATGGTAGTGTTAGTAGCAGTGTTGGTGGTAGTGTTAGGAACAGTGGTGGTGGTAGTGTTAGGAACAGTGGTGGTGGTAATGTGAGGAACAGTGGTGGTGATAGTGTTAGGAACAGTGGTGGTGGTAGTGTTAGAAACAGTGGTGGTGGTAGTGTTAGCAGCAGTGGTGGTGGTAGTGTTAGGAACAGTGGTGATGGTAGTGCTATTAGCAGTGTTGGTGGTAGTGTTAGCAGCAGTGATGGTGATGGTAGTGTTAGTAGCAATGATTGTGATGGTTGTGTTAGTAGCAGTGATGGTGATGGTAGTGTTAGTAGCAGTGATGGTGATGGTAATGTTAGTAGCAGTAATTGTGGTAGTATTAGAAGCAGTGTTGATGGTAGTGTTATTAGCAGTGATGATGGTAGTGTTAGTAGCAATGATGGTGATGGTAGTGTTAGTAGCAGTGGTGATGGTAGTGTTAGTAGCAGTGGTAATGGCAGTGTTAGTAGCAATGATGGTGATGGTAGTGTTAGTAGCAGTGTTGGTGGTGGTAGTGTTAGTAGCAGTGTTGGTGGTAGTGGTAGTGGTAGTAGCAGTGATGGTGATGGTAGTGTTAGTATAAATGATGGTGATGGTAGTGTTAGTAGCAGTAATGGTGGTAGTGTTTGTAGCAGTGATGGTGGTAGTGTTAGTAGCAGTGGTGATGGTAGTGTTAGTAGCAGTGATGGTGGTAGTGGTAGTGGTAGTAGCAGTGATGGTGATGGTAGTGTTAGTAGCAGTGGTGATGGTAGTGTTAGAAGCAGTGATGGTGGTAGTGTTAGTAGCAGTGTTGGTGGTGGTAGTGTTAGTAGCAGTGGTGATGGTAATGTTAGTAGCAGTGATGGTGGTAGTGTTAGTAGCAGTGTTGGTGGTAATGTTAGTAGCAGTGTTGGTGGTGGTAGTGTTAGTAGCAGTGATGGTGGTAGTGTTAATAGCAGTGTTGGTGGTAGTGTTAGTAGCAGTGTTGGTGGTAGTGTTAGTAGCAGTGATGGTGATGGTAGTGTTAGTAGCAGTGTTGGTGATGGTAGTGTTAGTAGCAGTGTTGGTGGTAGTGTTAGTAGCAGTGTTGGTGGTAGTGTTAGTAGCAGTGATGGTGATGGTAGTATTAGTAGCAATGATGGTGATGGTAGTGTTAGTAGCAGTGGTGATGGTAGTGTTAGTAGCAGTGATAGTGATGGTAGTGTTAGTAGCAGTGTTGGTGATATTAGTGTTAGTAGCAGTGTTGGTGGTAGTGTTAGTAGCAGTGTTGGTGGTAGTGTTAGTAGCAGTGATGGTGATGGTAGTATTAGTAGCAATGATGGTGATGGTAGTGTTAGTAGCAGTGGTGATGGTAGTGTTAGTAGCAGTGATAGTGATGGTAGTGTTAGTAGCAGTGATGGTGATGGTAGTGTTAGTAGCAGTGTTGGTGGTAGTGTCAGTAGCAGTGATGGTGATGGTAGTGTTAGTAGCAGTGATGGTCGTAGTGTTAGTAGCAGTGATGGTGGCAGTGCTAGTAGCAGTGTTGATGGTAGTGTTAGTAGCAATGATGGTGATGGTAGTGTTAGTAGCAGTGATGGTGGTAGTGTTTGTAGCAGTGGTGATGGTAGTGTTAGTAGCAGTGTTAGTAGCATTGAGGGTGGTAGTGTTAGTAGCAGTGTTGGTGGTAGTGTTAGTAGCAGTGGTGATGGTAGTATTAGTAGCAATGATGGTGATGGTAGTGTTAGTAGCAGTGATGGTGATGGTAGTGTGAGTAGCAGTGATGGTGGTAGTGTTAGTCGCAGTGTTGGTGATGGTAGTGTTAGTAGCAATGATGGTGATGGTAGTGTTAGTAGCATTGAGGGTGGTAGTGTTAGTAGCAGTGTTGGTGGTGGTAGTGTTAGTAGCAGTGTTGGTGGTAGTGTTAGTAGCAGTGGTGATGGTAGTGTTAGTAGCAGTGATGGTGATGGTAGTGTTAGTAGCAGTGGTGATGGTAGTGTTAGTAGCAGTGTTGAGGTGGTAGTGTTAGTAGCAGTGTTGGTGGTAGTGTTAGTACCAGTGATGGTGATGGTAGTGTTAGTAGCAGTGGTGATGGTAGTGTTAGTAGCAGTGATAGTGATGGTAGTGTTAGTAGCAGTGATGGTGATGGTAGTGTTAGTAGCAGTGTTGGTGGTAGTGTTAGGAACAGTGGTGGTGGTAGTGTTAGGAACAGTGGTGGTGGTAATGTGAGGAACAGTGGTGGTGATAGTGTTAGGAACAGTGGTGGTGGTAGTGTTAGAAACAGTGGTGGTGGTAGTGTTAGCAGCAGTGGTGGTGGTAGTGTTAGGAACAGTGGTGATGGTAGTGCTATTAGCAGTGTTGGTGGTAGTGTTAGCAGCAGTGATGGTGATGGTAGTGTTAGTAGCAATGATTGTGATGGTTGTGTTAGTAGCAGTGATGGTGATGGTAGTGTTAGTAGCAGTGATGGTGATGGTAATGTTAGTAGCAGTAATTGTGGTAGTATTAGAAGCAGTGTTGATGGTAGTGTTATTAGCAGTGATGATGGTAGTGTTAGTAGCAATGATGGTGATGGTAGTGTTAGTAGCAGTGGTGATGGTAGTGTTAGTAGCAGTGGTAATGGCAGTGTTAGTAGCAATGATGGTGATGGTAGTGTTAGTAGCAGTGTTGGTGGTGGTAGTGTTAGTAGCAGTGTTGGTGGTAGTGGTAGTGGTAGTAGCAGTGATGGTGATGGTAGTGTTAGTATAAATGATGGTGATGGTAGTGTTAGTAGCAGTAATGGTGGTAGTGTTTGTAGCAGTGATGGTGGTAGTGTTAGTAGCAGTGGTGATGGTAGTGTTAGTAGCAGTGATGGTGGTAGTGGTAGTGGTAGTAGCAGTGATGGTGATGGTAGTGTTTGTAGCAATGATGGTGATGGTAGTGTTAGTAGCATTGAGGGTGGTAGTGTTAGTAGCAGTGATGGTGACGGTAGTGTCAGTAGCAATGATGGTGGTAGTGTTAGTAGCAGTGTTAATGGCAGTGTTAGTAGCAATGATGGTGGTAGTGTTAGTAGCAGTGATGGTGATAGTCTTAGTAGCAGTGTTGGTGGTAGTGTTAGTAGCAGTGTTGGTGGTGGTAGTGTGAGTAGCAGTAATGGTGGTAGGGTTAGTAGCAGTGTTGGTGGTAGTGTTAGTAGCAGTGGTGATGGTAGTGTTAGTAGCAATGATGGTGATGGTAGTGCTAGTAGCAGTGGTGATGGTAGTGTTAGTATCAGTGATGGTGATGGTAGTGCTAGTAGCAATGATGGTGATGGTAGTGCTAGTAGCAGTGGTGATGGTAGTGTTAGTAGCAGAGATGGTGATGGTAGTGTTAGTAGCAGTGATGGTGGTAGTGTTAGTAGCAGTGATGGTCGTAGTGTTAGTAACAGTGATGGTGGTAGTGTTAGTAGCAGTGGTGATGGTAGTGTTAGTAGCAATGATTGTGATGGTAGTGTTAGTAGCAGTGAAGGTGGTAGTATTAGTAGCAGTGATGGTGGTAGTGTTAGTAGCAGTGATGGTGGTGGTAGTGTTAGTAGCAGTGATGGTGATGGTAGTGTTAGTAGCAGTGATGGTGGTAGTGTGTAGTAGCAGTGTTGGTGATGGTGGTGATAGTAGCAATGATGGTGATGGTAATGTTAGTAGCAGTGATGGTGGTAGTGTTTGTAGCAATGATGGTGGTAGTGTTAGTAGCAGTGGTGATGGTAGTGTTAGTAGCAGTGATGGTGATGGTAGTGTTATTAGCAGTGATTGTTGTAGTGTTAGTACCTGTGTTGGTGATGGTAGTGTTAGTAGCAGTGATGGTGATGGTTGTGTTAGTAGCAATGATGGTGGTAGTGTTAGTAGCAGAGGGGATGGTAGTGTTAGTAGCAATGATGGTGGTAGTGTTAATCGCAGTGTTGGTGGTGGTAGTGTTTGTAGCAGTGATGGTGGTACTGCTAGTAGCAGTGATGGTGATGGTAGTGTTAGTAGCAGTGTTGGTGGTAGTGTTAGTAGCAGTGATGGTGGTAGTGTTAGTAGCAGTGATGGTGGTAGTGTTAGTAGCAGTGGTGATGGTAGTGTTGGTAGCAAAGATGGTGATGGTAGTGTTAGTAGCAGTGATGATGATGGTAGAGTTAGTAGCAGTGTTGGTGGTATTGTTAGTAGCAGTGATGGTGATGGTAGTATTAGTAGCAGTGATGGTGGTAGTGTTAGTAGCAGTGATGGTGGTAGTGTTAGTATCAGTGGTGATGGTAGTGTTAGTAGCAATGATGGTGATGATGGAGTTAGTAGCAGTGATTGTGATGGTAGTGTTAGTAGCAGTGGTGATGGTAGTGTTAGTAGCAGTGGTGATGGTAGTGTTAGTAGCAATAATGGTGATGGTAGTGTTAGTAGAAATGATGGTGGTAGTGTTAGTAGCAATGATGGTGGTAGTGTTAGTAGCAGTGGTGATGGTAGTGTTAGTAGCAATAATGGTGATGGTAGTGTTAGTAGCAGTGGTGATGGTAGTGTTAGTAGCAATAATGGTGATGGTAGTGTTAGTAGCAATGATCGTGGTAGTGCTAGTAGCAGTTTTGATGGTGGTAGTGTTAGTAGCAGTGTTGGTGATGGTAGTGATAGTAGCAGTGATGGTGGTAGTGTTAGTAGCAGTGATGGTGGTAGTGTTAGTAGCAGTGGTGATGGTAGTGTTAGTAGCAATGATGGTGATGATAGTGTTAGTAGCAGTGATGGTGATGGTAGTGTTAGTAGCAGTGGTGATGGTAGTGTTAGTAGCAGTGATGGTGGTAGTGTTAGCACCAGTTATGGTGATGGTAGTGTTAGTAGCAGTGATGGTGGTAGTGTTAGTAGCAGTGATGGTGGTAGTGTTAGTAGCAGTGGTGATGGTAGTGTTAGTAGCAATGATGGTGATGATAGTGTTAGTAGCATTGATGGTGATGGTAGTGTTAGTAGCAGTGGTGATGGTAGTGTTAGTAGCAGTGGTGATGGTAGTGTTAGTAGCAATAATGGTGATGGTAGTGTTAGTAGCAATGATGGTGGTAGTGTTAGTAGCAATGATGGTGGTAGTGTTAGTAGCAGTGTTGGTGATGGTAGGGTTAGTAGCAGTGATGGTGACGGTAGTGTCAGTATCAGTGTTCGTGGTTGTAGTGTTAGTAGCAGTGATGGTGATAGTGTTAGTAGCAGTGTTGGTGGTAGTGTTAGTAGGAGTGGTGATGGTGGTGTTAGTTGCAATGATGGTGATGGTAGTGTTAGTAGCAGTGATGATGATGGTAGAGTTAGTAGCAGTGTTGGTGGTATTGTTAGTAGCAGTGATGGTGATGGTAGTGTTAGTAGCAGTGATGGTGGTAGTGTTAGTAGCAGTGATGGTGGTAGTATTAGTAGCATTGAGGGTGGTAGTGTTAGTAGCAATGGTGATGGTAGTGTTAGTAGCAATGATGGTAATGGTAGTGTTAGTAGGAGTGATGGTGGTAGTGTTAGTAACAGTGTTGATGATGGTAGTGTTAGTAGCAGTGATGGTGATGGTAGCGTTAGTAGCAGTGTTGGTGGTGGTAGTGTTTGTAGAAGTGATGGTGATAGTGTTAGTAGCAGTGTTGGTGGTAGTGTTAGTAGCAGTGGTGATGGTAGTGTTAGTAGCAGTGATGGTGATGGTAGTGTTAGTAGCAGTGTTGGTGGTATTGTTAGTAGCAGTGATGGTGATGGTAGTGTTAGTAGCAGTGATGGTGGTAGTGTTAGTAGCATTTTTGGTTTAAGTGTTAGTAGCAATGGTGATGGTAATGTTAGTAGCAATTATGGTGATGGTAGTGTTAGTAGCAGTGATGGTGGTAGTGTTTGTAGCAGTGATGGTGATGGTAGTGTTAGTAGCAGTGGTGATGGTAGTGTTAGTAGCAGTGATGTTGATGGTAGTGTTAGTAGAAGTGATGGTGGTAGTGTTAGGAACAGTGGTGGTGGTAGTGTTAAGAACAGTGGTGGTCGTAGTGTTAGGAACAGTGGTGGTGGTACTGTTAGGAACAGTGGTGGTGGTAGTGTTACAAACAGTGGTGGTGGTAGTGTTAGTAGCAGTGTTTGTGGTATTGTTAGTAGCAGTGATGGTGATGAGAGTGTTAGTAGCAGTGTTGGTGGTATTGTTAGGAACAGTGGTGGTGGTATTGTTAGGAACAGTGGTGGTGGTAGTGTTAGGAACAGTGGTGGTGGTAGTGTTAGGAACAGTGGTGGTGGTAGTGTTAGGAACAATAGTGGTGGTAGTGTTAGGAACAGTGCTGGTGGTAGTGTTAGGAACAGTGGTGGTGGTAATGTGAGGAACAGTGGTGGTGGTAGTGTTAGGAACAGTGGTGGTGGTAGTGTTAGAAACAGTGGTGGTGGTAGTGTTAGCAGCAGTGGTGGTGGTAGTTTTAGGAACAGTGTTGATGGTAGTGTTAGCAGCAGTGATGGTGATGGTAGTGTTAGTATCAGTGATGGTGATGGTAGTGTTAGTAGCAGTGATGGTGATGGTAGTGTTAGTAGCAGTGTTGGTGGTAGTGTTAGTAGCAGTGTTGGTGGTAGTGTTAGTAGCAGTGGTGATGGTAGTGTTAGCAGCAATGATGGTGATGGTAGTGTTAGTAGCAAATGATGGTGGTAGTGTTAGTAGCAGTGTTGGTGATGGTAGTGTTAGTAGCAGTGATGGTGGTAGTGTTAGTAGCAGTGATGGTGGTGGTAGTGTTAGGAACAGTGTTGATGGTAGTGTTAGCAGCAGTGATGGTGATGGTTGTGTTAGTAGCGGTGATGGTGATGGTAGTGTTTGTAGCAGTGTTGGTGGTGGTAGTGTTAGTAGCAGTGATTGTGGTAGTGTTAGAAGCAGTGTTGATGGTAGTGTTAGTAGCAGTGATGATGGTAGTGTTAGTAGCAATGATGGTGATGGTAGTGTTAGTAGCAGTGGTGATGGTAGTGTCAGTAGCATTGATGGTGATGGTAATGTTAGTAGCAGTGGTGATGGCAGTGTTAGTAGCAATGATGGTGATGGTAGTGTTAATTGCAGTGATGGTGATGGTAGTTTTAGTAGCAGTGTTGGTGGTAGTGTCAGTTAGCAGTGATGGTGGTGGTAGCGTTAGTAGCAGTGATGGTGGTGGTAGTGTTAGTAGCAGTGATGGTGGTAGTGTTAGTAGCAGCGTTGGTGGTAGTGTTAGTAGCAGTGGTGATGGTAGTGTTAGTAGCAATGATGGTGATGGTGGTGCTAGTAGCAGTGATGGTGGTAGTTTTAGTAGCAGTGATGGTGATGGTAGTGTTAGTAGCAGTGTTGGTGGTAGGGTTAGTAGCAGTGGTGATGGTAGTGTTAGTAGGAATGATAGTGATGGTAGTGTTTGTAGCAGTGTTGGTGGTGGTAGTGTTAGTAGCAGTGATGGTGGTAGTGCTAGTAGCAGCGTTGGTGGTAGTGTTAGTAGCAGTGGTGATGGTAGTGTTAGTAGCAATGATGGTGATGGTAGTGCTAGTAGCAGTGGTGATGGTAGTGTTAGTATCAGTGATGGTGATGGTAGTGTTAGTAGCAATGATGGTGATTGTAGTGTTAGTCGCAGTGGTGATGGTAGCGTTAGTAGCAGTGATAGTGATGGTAGTGTTAGTAGCAGTGATGGTGATGGTAGTGTTAGTAGCAATGTTGGTGGGAGTGTCAGTAGCAGTGATGGTATTGGTACTGTTAGTAGCAGTGATGGTGGTAGTGTTAGTAGCAGTGATGGTGGTAGTGTTTGTAGCAGTGGTGATGGTAGTATTAGTAGCAATGTTGGTGATGATAGTGTTAGTGGCAGTGATGGTGATGGAAGTGTTAGTAGCAGTGGTAATAGTAGTGTTAGTAGCAGTTGTGATGGTAGTGTTAGTATCAATGATTGTGGTAGTGTTAGTAGAAGTGATGGTGATGGTAGTGTTAGTAGCAGTGATGGTGATAGTGCTAGCAGCATTGATGGTGGTAGTGTTAGTAGCAATGGTGACGGTAGTGTTAGTAGCAATGATGGTGATGGTAGTGTTAGTAGCAGTGTTGGTGGTAGTGTTAGTAGCAGTGATGGTGATGGTAGTGTTAGTAGCAGTGATGGTGGTAGTGTTTGTAGCAGTGATGGTGGTAGTGTTAGTAGCAGTGGTGATGGTATTATTAGTAGCAATGATGGTGATGGTAGTGTTAGTAGCAGTGTTGGTGATGGTAGTGTTAGTAGCAGTGTTGGTGGTAGTGTTAGTAGCAGTGATGGTGATGGTAGTATTAGTAGCAGTGATGGTGGTAGTGTTAATAGCAGTGATGGTGGTAGTGTTAGTAGCATTGATGGTGGTAGTGTTAGTAGCAATGGTGATGGTAGTGTTAGTAACAATGATGGTGATGGTAGTGTTAGTAGCAGTGATGGTGATGGTAGTGTTAGTAGCAGTGATGGTGATGGTTGTGTTAGTAGCAGTGATGGTGATGGTAGTGTTAGTAGCAGTGTTGGTGGTAGTGTTAGTAGCAGTGATGGTGATGGTAGTGTTAGTAGCAGTGATGGTGGTAGTGTTAGTAGCAGTGATAGTGGTAGTGCTAGCAGCATTGATGGTGGTAGTGTTAGTACCAATGGTGACGGTAGTGTTAGTAGCAATGATGGTGATGGTAGTGTTAGTAGCAGTGATGGTGATGGTATTGTTATTAGCAGTGGTGATGGGAGTGTTAGTAGCAATGATGATGATGGTAGTGCTAGTAGCAGTGGTGATGGTAGTGTTAGTAGCGGTGATGGTGATGGTAGTGCTAGTAGCTGTGATGGTGAGGGTAGTGTTAGTTGCAGTGGTGATGGTAGTGTTAGAAGCAGTGATGGTGATTGTAGTGTTAGTAGCAGTGATGGTGATTGTAGTGTTAGTAGCAGTGTTGGTGGTAGTGTTAGTAGCAGTTATGGTGATGGTAGTGTTAGTAGTAGTGATTTTGGTAGTGTTAGTAGCAGTGATGGTGGTAGTGTTAGTAGCAGTGATGGTGGCAGTGTTAGTAGCAGTGGTGATGGTAGTGTTAGTAGGAATGATGGTGATGGTAGTGTTAGTAGCAGTGATGGTGGTAGTGTTAGGAACAGTGGTGGTGGTAGTGTTAGGAACAGTGGTGGTGGTAGTGTTAGGAACAGTGTTGATGGTACTGTTAGGAACAGTGGTGGTGGTAGTGTTAGGAACAGTGGTGGTGGTAGTGTTAGGAACAGTGGTGGTGGTAGTGTTAGGAACAGTGGTGGTGGTTGTGTTAGAAACAGTGGTGGTGGTAGTGTTAGGAACAGTGGTGATGGTACTGCTAGGAACGGTGGTGATGGTACTGTTAGGAACAGTGGTGGTGGTTGTGTTAGGAACAGTGGTGGTGGTAGTGTTAGAAACAGTGGTGGTGGTAGTGTTAGAAACAGTGGTGGTGGTAGTGTTAGCAGCAGTGGTGGTGGTAGTGTTAGGAACAGTGGTGATGGTAGTGTTATTAGCAGTGTTGGAGGTAGTGTTAGCAGCAGTGATGGTGATGGTAGTGTTAGTAGCAGTGTTGGTGGTATTGTTAGTAGCAGTGATGGTGATGATAGTGTTAGTAGCAGTGTTGGTGGTATTGTTTGGAACAGTGGTGGTGGTTGTGTTAGGAACAGTGGTGGTGGTAGTGTTAGGAACAGTGGTGGTGGTAGTGTTAGGAACAGTGGTGGTGGTAATGTGAGGAACAGTGGTGGTGGTAGTGTTAGGAACAGTGGTGGTGGTAGTGTTTGAAACAGTGGTGGTGGTAGTGTTAGCAGCAGTGGTGGTGGTAGTGTTAGGAACAGTGGTGATGGTACTGTTATTAGCAGTGTTGGTGGTAGTGTTAGCAGCAGTGATGGTGATGGTAGTGTTAGTAGCAGTGATGGTGATGGTAGTGTTAGTAGGAGTGATGGTGGTAGTGTTAGTAGCAGTGTTGGTGGTAGTGTTAGTAGCAGTGGTGATGGTAGTGTTAGTAGCAATGATGGTGATGGTAGAGTTAGTAGCAGTGATGGTGGTAGTGTTAGGAACAGTGGTGGTGGTAGTGTTAGGAACAGTGGTGGTGGTAGTGTTAGGAGCAGTGGTGGTGGTAGTGTTAGGAACAGTGGTGGTGGTAGTGTTAGGAACAGTGGTGGTGATAGTGTTAGGAGCAGTGGTGGTGGTAGTGTTAGGAACAGTGGTGGTGGCAATGTGAGGAACAGTGGTGGTGGTAGTGTTAGGAACAGTGGTGGTGGTAGTGTTAGGAACAGTGGTGGTGGTAGTGTTAGCAGCAGTGGTGGTGGTAGTGTTAGGAACAGTGGTGGTGGTAGTTTTAGAAACAGTGGTGGTGGTAGTGTTAGCAGCAGTGGTGGTGGTAGTGTTAGTAGCAGTGTTGGTGGTAGTGTTAGTAGCAGTGTTGGTGATGGTAGTGTTAGTAGCAGTGTTGTTGGTATTGTTAGTTGCAGTGGCGGTGATGGTAGTGTTAGTAGCAGTGATGGTGATGGTAGTGTTAGTAGCAGTGTTGTTGGTATTGTTAGTTGCAGTGGCGGTGATGGTAGTGTTAGTAGCAGTGATGGTGATGGTAGTGTTTGTAGCATTGGTGGTGGTGTTAGGAACAGTGGTTGTCGTAGTGTTAGGAACAGTGGTGGTGGTAGTGTTAGGAACAGTGGTGGTGGTAGTGTTAGGAACAGTGGTGGTGGTGGTGCTAGGAACAGTGGTGGTGGTAGCGTTAGTATGTAACAGCACCATACCAAATTATTCACCAAGTTATTTAACAATGACTCCGGAGTTATTCACTAAGTTATTCTACAATGACTCAGCAGTTTTCAATAAGTAATTCAACAATGACTCAGTAGTTATTCACAAAGTTATTCAACAATGACTCAGTAGTTTTTCACTAAGTTATTCAAGAATGACTCAGTACTTGTTCATGTCTTACATGCTGAGGTCTATAACTTCATTAGAGGTTGAGCCAGGTCAAGCTGATTTAGCAAATACCTCGCCTGCTCCTCTTTGACTCTCACGCTGTGAGCCAGAGGAGGGAGCAGGCAGACTCTTATCACTAGTTACCCAGTGAACACCCCACTTAAGTGTTCTTATATATAAGAACATAAGAACATAAGAATGGAGGAAACTGCAGTGGGCCTATTGGCCCATACTGGGCAGTCCCGTTTACACCCAACCCCTGTTGCTCATATAAGCATCCAACCTATGTTTGAAGCTATTCAGCGTATTCGAGTTAATGATGATATTTGGTAACGTGTTCCATTCATCCACTACTCTGTTTCCAAACCAGTGTTTACCTATTTTACGCCTAAATCTTAATTTGTCTAATTTAAAACCATTGTTACGAGTTCCCTCCTGGTTGGATAGTTTAAGTACCTTTGTAATGTCCCCTTTGTTTAGCCCTGCCTTCCATTTATACACCTCTATCAGGTCGCCCCTCGCGCTACGTCTCTTGAGGGAGTGCAAATTAAGATGCTTTAACCTGTCTCTATACTCAAGGTTCCTAATACCCGGGATTAGTCTTGTCATTCTCCTCTGAATTCTTTCCAATGATTCTATATCCATTCTGTAATACGGTGACCAGAACTGAACTGCGTAATCCAGGTGTGGTCTCACAAGAGCAAGATACAGTTTTAGGATGACCTCACTAGTCTTGTTACTAACACTCGTTTGTATGAACCCAAGTACTTTATTAGCCTTGTTACGAGCAAAAACACATTGTTTACTTGGCTTAAGGTTCCTACTTATTACTACTCCTAAATCCCTCTCGCAGTCTGATTTCTCTATGGCATCGTTGTTCATCTGGTATCTGGTTTTCCTGTTTACATCTCCTATACTGAGTACTTTACATTTGTCCACGTTGAATTTCATCTGCCATTTTTCAGACCATTCGAAAAATTTGTTTAGATCTTCCTGTAGTTTTGTGGAGTCCTCGTCAGATTTAATAACATGTCCTATTTTAGTGTCATCAGCAAATTTGCTTATGTTGCTGTCTATGCCGATATCTATGTCGTTTATGTAGATAATAAATAATAATGGTCCAAGTACTGAGCCTTGGAGAACTCCACTTGTGACGTTGCTCCAATGGGACTTAGTGCTATTAATGCTCACTCTCTGTTTCCTGTCCTGTAACCACGTCCTAATCCATTTAAGGATATTACCTTTGATGCCATGAGCTTCTACCTTTCTAATTAGTCTTTCGTGGGGGAATCTGTCGAAGGCTTTGCTAAAGTCGAGATATACCACATCATAATTGTGCCCCTCGTCCAGCGATTCGAAAACTGATGAAAAGAATGTTAATAGATTAGTTAGACATGAACGTCCGCTTGTGAAGCCATGCTGGGAATCATTGATCAATCGGTGCTTCTCCAGGTGATTTCAAATAGAGTTTGAAATGATTGCTTCCAGTAATTTGCCTACTATTGATGTTAGACTGATTGGGCGGTAGTTGGAGGATAGTGATCTATCCCCCTTCTTGAAAATCGGTATTACATTCGCTATCCTCCAGGATTCTGGTACGTTTTGGGATTAAGTGGGCCCTTTTGGACCCTTTTGAGTGGGCCCTTTTACAAGTTTTCCCGGTGGAAATTTTTGACCCAGTCTGCCACTGACCCCAGCTACTTAAGAGTTCCAGAACTTATTTATGCAATTGATGTTATAACGAAAGAGCTATTGCATATGGTGGCAGTGGTGGGATGAAGAAAATAATCAATCAGACACTCAGAAACAAATAAAACAAGCGGATAGCCCCAGGTCATCCCCAAGGCTGATCCCACCAAGACAGAGAACAGTCCCAGGTCAACCCCCAAGCTGATCACCACAAAACCCAGGACAGCCCCAGGTCAGCACCCAAGCTGATCGCCTCAAGACTCAAGTCAGCCCCGAAGTCAGCTCCAGGTAAGCCTCCCCAGGTGGATCGCCGTAAGACGTGACGTCATCCTTCTCTGACAAGGACGTCATCGACTTCTGACGTCATCGCCAGAGGGAAGCTATACGGACTCTCCACTCAGGTAGATTGCAAACAATATTATTTTATAAACTACACAAACACAGGTGAACTTCAAGAAGTCTTCACATGTAATCAATTTAAAACATAAATTACTTGCACGAATGCGCAAACGTAAAATTAAATAAACACATTTAGAGAGTACGTCCTGTACTTACAAAAAGTTGATATATATTCTATACTTTTACATACTTTTAGTACTTTTTAATACTTTTAATAACTTTAATATTTTTCTCTTCATTTTCATAATTCATTATACTAAATATTTTTGCATTACCCAGTGAGTGGGCAACGGAGTGAGTTTTATACAGTGAGTGAAGTGATAAATATTCCTCTATATGGACCCTCTTGCAAAATTTTTAGGCATCAGATTGGAAATTAATGACTCAGACTCTGATAGTCAGTCATCTAATAATTCACAGGAGCTAGTGGCAACAGATAGTGAGGAAGAATTACCACAAATTAGCCAAAAAGAGGCACTGTAACACCTACCGACTCTTTAGCTAGCTATGAAAATTTCATAGATTCCCAGTTTGAATATTTACACAGTAGACAATTAAGGTCAGGTAACATTTACCCATTGCCTTCACCTGTTAATAACGCTAGTGCCTTAACTAACACTACAAAAATGGCATCAGGTGGTTCTACTAACCCACCGACTTCATCGGTCTGTCAAACTGTAAAGATACTTCCAAATTACATTAAGGTACAAGAGTTTACTGCAGGGAATCCAGATTATACAATTTTAGCATTTTTGTGGAAGTGAGAAGATGTTATGAGAAATAATAATGTCACTAACGATGTAGATAAAATCTCATAGGTCCGAAGCCTCATCAAAACCAGCAGTCGGCAGCGAGGGCTATCTATGCTTCAGCCATCGATGAAGAAACTGATGATTATCCAACGCTTAGGAAACAAATCATCTCCTTTTTTGGGTCAGGTACCAAAGGAGGTCTGCAAATGACGAGCAGGACGCCTTGATTTTTGCCGGACACACTAAGATAGATCTCAAAACTTATTTGGGATCCTCAGATTGGTTCGATGACAATGACAACTTGTTTAAAGAAAATCTCTACAGGATTATTGAGTTCCTTCAGTCTATCTTGTCATCAAATGAGCCCTTATGCAAGAGAGCCCGAAAGAAAGAATTTAAAGTAGGGACTAAGCTTGTAGACTACGAGAAGGAAATTGCTAAACCGGCGGAACGTACAGCTAGGGCTCTATCACTGGCACCAGTCACCAGCTCTAAGGAACAACCACAAATCGTCACCGGAACCAAACCCCAAAATATACCGTTTTGCAAAGTCTACATATACCTAAAAATGATGGCTTGCAGGACAAACAGAGAAGTACCCAGCCAGCCAGTGGCAAGATCGAGGAAAAGGATCCTCTCAAGACTTTAAAAAAAAACAGATAGTAATGCTAAACCAAAAACTCCAAAGGGACATTACACATGACATAAAATGTCTCCAAACACTAAGGGCATCCTGAATAAATGGTGTATAGTGATATGGACACAAAGTAGTACTGTTAAACAAATGTTAATCAAGAACTCCCCCAACAACACAATTGGTTGCATTTATAAAGTTCCTTGCAAGGAATGTAATATGTTTTACTTAGGCCAGACAGGTAAAGATCTTGTAACTAGAATTAAACAACACAAATACAGTGTCAGGACAGGCCAGGAATCCAATGCTCTGTTTGTTCATTTGAGGGATAACAAGCATTGCATTGACTGGGATAATGCCTCCTCAATATTACCATGTAATTCAATTGATAGTAGGAACATCATAGAATCTAGTCTTATTAAACATACCGAAGCATTCAACATGAATTTGAGTAACGGCTTGTACAAGCTGGACAACTTTGTAATTAAGAAGATTTGTGATCAGGTGAGAGGGCGGGTCACTGTCCCATCTGACCCAACCACCAACCGTTGTGTGCCATTTAAAGATTAGTAGGGTCATTACCTGACCATTGTGGACCTGGTCTCACCCTCCTCTGTATATATTCATCTTGTTCTGCATTACTCTATCTAGTCTGTACTCACCCCTGAAGATGTGAATTACACGAAAGCGCTTGGGAACTTCGTGTTTTCTTCTTTCCTGGTGGTTATCAGCATATTAATTCTATGTAATATTCCATTTATTGTGCACCTTGTTATGTATATAAATTATCATATTTATACTTTATGTATTCAGCTTGTGAATGCTGGCATCTTTACAGGCCAGGGCGCAGTAATACATACAGAGTGAAGACAGAGTCCTTGTGGTGTGGACGCGAGCTCCTGGGTCCTTCTGTATATATATATCTCCCGTACGAGAATAGAACCTACTTTTAAGATAACAAGTGTTTGTGTATACCCTCAGTAGTATAGAACATTTTGTGGGTATTCAAGACAAACTTCAGATATAGTACATCAGTCTCCATACCACAACACAGAAGATTGTAGAAATGTACAGCGTATGAGGCAAGATATTGAAAATCGACGGGAGACAAGTACACAGCCTTCAGGGGAAGAGGCGCGCTTCCAGCAACACGATCTAGGATAGCGTCACCGGTTCAAGAAAACAACGTTTCCTTCACTGACTCATCAATCGCTGCACAGGACCCCGTATAAATACGGGGGCCTGTGCAAATGTTATCGTATTAAAGTCGTTCAATGAACTCCAGCGCCGATATCCTCCAAATAAGTGGCCAATAAGACCTACAGACATCCTCTGTCCGGTGTGTGAGGAATCCAGTTAGACATAGGCGGGATAATAATACTACCAATCCGTTTTTCTAGGTCCAATAAAGCGTTTCTTGGAGATTTCTACATAGTCAAGGCATCTTCTTTGGCAGCGGACGGGTTACTTGGTCTGACCAGTCAAAGGCAGAACAACATTAACGTTCATACACGAGATCAAGCAATCACGCATAATTGTAAAACATATCACCCGATGCAAACTTCACATCCATTGCTTACTCCAGGTGTTCGTGTAATAAAAGCCTCAACAGGCGCGGGGGAGTCTTTGGCACAGAAGCAATTAATTATGGAGTCACTCTCTGAAACTCCACCTAGTAGCTCAAAGGACATTTCTAATGAAAGCGGCCAGAACTGGACTCTACCGCCTGCTGTGTTAATTGATGTACAACGGTTACACAGCCAGGAACTAACTAAAGTCACAGTACGTTTGCCAAATGTGAGTGAAGGAACAGATGTGTGTCTGAGCGAAAGTTTACGAATGAAAGGTTTGTCACTTGAGTCTACATTAAGCACTGTTAGTTTAGGTAGTCTCACAGACGTCCTTGTTCTCAATAGAACTTGGGGACCCATTACCGTAAGAGAGGGGTGTTGTTTAGGTAATTTCCTTGTTTACGACAAAGCGGTTGTCGAAGAGCCAATAGAATTACCAATAGGTAGTATAACACAGGGGGAATCCAACGAAAGATCACATATTGTATATAAAGTAGCGTTAATCGCGCCACACATGAAAGTAGTAGATCATCCTCAAGGCAAAAGTGATCTTTTAGAATTACTAGCCGAGTTCAAGGAAATCATAGCATTACCTGGAGAACCCCTAGGTAAAACAACGCTGACAAACCATCATATTTCACTCAAGCCGGAAACTAACTCAATCTACATCCCAGCATATAGGCTACCCTACAGCAGAAGGGCGGTAGTCCAACAGATAGTACAAGACATGGTGGACCAAAAGGTAATCCAACCTTCCTCATCACCATGTAACTCGCCATTATTCCTAGTTAACAAGAAAGATGTAGGATGGAGACCAGTCATAGATTTTCGAAGAGTCAACCAAGCAGCTGTATCAGACAGGTTCCCAATGCCTTTCCTAATTGACTTACTACTGTCTCTAGGAAAAGACAACACCGTCTTCAGTACCCTAGATTTACTTAGCGGGTACTGGTAAATTCCCTTACATGAGGAATCCCGCGAGGTAACTGCTTTCAGTACACCAATGGGACATTTCGAATTCATATGAATGCCATTTGGCCTAAGAAATGCGCGGTTAACAATTGAATTGAATTGTAACAGTTTATTTAGCCAGAAAAATACAGATAGGGAGTGGATAATAATAACAATATTAACATGGCTGAGCCAGTTGAGAACGTGAATGGAATGATAGGTAACACAGTCTATGCCTATCCAGATGATCTTATCATAGTAAGCAAAGATGTACAAAGCCATTGAAAGAAACTACGAGAAGTTTTCACGAAGCTACAAATAGCTGGATTGAAAGTGAAACTTTCCAAATGTGAATTTCTAAAATCCAAAATCCAATTTCTCGGACACGTAGTAGATGGCAATAGCATACATACACACAATAGATTGAAAAGTAAAGGCGGTGAAGCAATTCCCTTGTCCCAAGAACGTGGATCAACTTCGTAATTTCCTATAATTATCAGGATTCTACCGTTCTTTCATTGAATGTTATGCCAAATTAGCCTCAACACTCACTAAACTCCTCAAAAAAGATGTAAAGTATGCATGAAATAAAAAACAAGAGGGCAGTTTTAATGCCCCCAAGAGCGCCTTAACGAACGCTCCAGTGTTGGCCTTTCCGGACTAAACAAAACCATTTTCCATATGCACTGATTCCTCAAGCGTAGGTTTAGGGGCGGTGCTCAAGGAAACTGATCATCGAGGAAAATGGCGTGTAATAATATACACCAGTTGCACCCTCAACAATGCAGAAGCATGTTACTCAGCTACGCACTTGGAAGCATTAGCTGTAGTGTGGGCTCTCAAGCATTTTCGGGATCTCATATTGGGATATCCGATCACAGTCTACACAGATCATTTGGCCGTGACAAAACTCTTTCATGGGAAGAACTTATCAGGGCGTTTTGCGTGCTGGTATCTGACCATACAGGAGTTCGCACCCGACTTCAAGTATTTGCCGGGTCGAGTGAACGTGGATGCTAATTCGCTATCTAGACATTTAACTCCTATCACACCTCTACTTACGTTCACCTTGTCACAGTTAAAGGATGAACAGTTACAGGATCCACTGTGGTCCAAGGTTATATATGCCTTAGAATCGGGAGATGAGGCAAATTTGGCCAAATTACCTCTACCACTCTCACAGTTTGAGCTGCGGCACGACACACTATATCTCTCAGTGAAAACACAACAATAGTCAATCTCTCAAATTGTTGTTCCTACATCATTAAGGAATACATTTTCAGCCTCTTCCATGATGCACCCCAAGCTGGGCATCCAGGGCAAGACAGATGTCTAACAGAAATTAGACAAAAATATTATTTGAAAACTATGAGGACCGACATCAAGCATCACATTGCTAAGTGTTTATCTTGTGCAAAAAGCAAGGGAACAACGATGGAACCCGCCCCAATCTTAGAATACCCGACGCAGGAGCGTCCATGGGATACAATTGCGATCGATTTATTGCAACTACCCAAAAGCCATCAAGGCTCTAGTTACGTACTTCTTTAGATTTGTGGTATTAGTACCATTGCAGAACAAGCCGGCCGAATTAGTGGCTCATGCATTCGTCACTCATCTTATCTGTCCATTTTCTACACCTACTGTAGAGTGATACTCTCAGATAACGGGGCAGAATTTATGAATCAACTCTTAATTGCAATATGTCAACAATATGACATCACACAAACCTTCACAACCGCCTTCAAATGGGTTGGTCGAGCGTATAAATAGAACAATTCTTGAGATTCTCTGACATGTAGTGAATTCAATGCATAGTTCCTGGGTTGACTGGCTTCCACAAGTTGCAGCGTCCATCAATGAATCTATAAATAGCTTTACAGGCAAATCGCCACACTACATAATTTACGGTACCGATAAACGCTTGCCATATGATCTACTAGCAGGAACCCCACAACCTGTGTACAACATGGATGTCTATGCTAAGAAGCAAATTAATGTTTTCACAAGCATCCATGGAAAAGTACGAAAACACTTAGCAGCCTCACGTGCTGAAATGACCTGCAAGCAACATAAAAAAGCTAAGCCTATAACTCTAGATGTAGGAGACAAAGTAATGATAAAAGCACCGGAACGCCAATCAAAACTCTCGCCTAAATTCACAGGTCCGTACGTGATTTGAGCGAAAGAGCATGGAAACAAATTCCAAGTAGTTGAGCCAACGACATATGTCACAGATATAGTATATGTAGATAGAATGAAAAAAGTCAGCAGAGACTTAGTAGGGATCCCAAATGTTAGTCAAGAACATCCCACTTATACTACAACCGTTGCTCAACAAAATTTAACGATAGACAATACATATCGTCAAAAACTACGATCAGCAAACAAAAATCGTTAATTATCCTGTTGGTCTGGAGCGTGGTAGCAACAGCCGTCATCCCCATCAGACGTCGTCAAACCCGGAGCTTAAGTTGCCACACTAGGCAAAGTACTAGTAGTACAAGACATTGACGCTAACTATCAAGTACGAACTCCATGATTTAGTGCGCATGCCAGTGCACCTGAGGTCAATAGCTGCCCACATTGAAACAGCTATGCAAACTCTGCAAAATCTCCAACAACAATCTACAATATCTACAACACTCAGACAAACCATGTCATATCAGAACGACCGTATGAACAGTCTACTCAAACGAGTGAAGAATGTACATTCTCAGCGGCGTCAAAAACACGGTCTATTTAATTTTGTTGGTTTGGCACGGCAACCACAGAAGATGTAGTTAAACTAGGGAATAAAATGAATGCAGTTTCAGAAGTGGTTAAGAAACAAAAAAGGGCCATTGTACAGTCCTGCAAGGCAATACAAACTCTGACCTCTTTATATGAATGCTATTGTTGACGAAACTAATCAACTAACACGCGTTGTCCAGGGATTCACACGGTCAGAATCTACAAATGGATACTCTACTTTACAGAATATATGCATGCAGCTGAAGCCTCTGCACACGCTTTCATAGAAACCAACAGCAAGCTCATAGCTGACCGTGTTGATGCACAGTTGTTGCCAGTTGGTCAACTTATTGCCGCTTTACATATAGCGACAACTAAATATCACTTAACTCCTATCTTTCAGGAGCATGAAGTGGAGTATTATTACCCATTATTGAAGGCAACCTTAACACATAAGGAAATACTAATACACATTCAACTAAAATCACCAAAAAATTGATGAATGGCATTTGGAACCATTTCCTTGAAAACGATACGGGGAACTTTTAATTCTGAACAAACAAACTGAACTAATAGTAGTATCAAGATTTTTCAGTAGTTGCTGTGACTAAGCCTGAAGTCCTAAATCATTGTAAGTCAACATACTTACACTTGTATGTATGTCCTGAATATGCTTTCGCTTTCATACAGGCTGCAGAAGCTACATGTGAATTAGCTGTAGTACATACTAATGCCAATACAGCTCTACAACAATGTGAATACGCTCTAATACCACATAGGTTAGTGTTTCACGCACATGTCAATAATGTACAATATTTTCATTTCCCAAATCAAACCAGTGTGATACTTATATGCCAGGATGTAGGTAAACATTTAGTAGGTAAACATTTAGTAGCATCAGACTATTGTGAAATTAGCAGTAATGCAATCACACATAACCTTGCCTACTCGCTATCATCTTGCATTTGTCACAAACATTACTTCTGAGCTGGAAACCAGACCATTTTTCCTGAATATAATTTCAGCAGTCTTCATATTGTATCTCATAAGCTTAAACTTCTATCTTATATTAATGTAACACAGTTTCCTGACTTACAGGATTCTCTTCCTTTATATATATCTTCCTGCATAATACTACCTGGTTTCATTATACCTACCATTATATTTATCCGTTCCTTGATTGTTGTGATAATTTGTTACAGAAAGAGTTCTTCTAGGTACACAATAATTTCTAAGGGGATTTTTCGGAAAGAATTGCAAAAGCATGTACAAGAAGAAAAAGTTTAGCTAAAGCACCCTTTACTGTAACAAGGTTAGGTACACCTAGGATTTAAACCGCAAGGAATCAGTTGGAGGTGGCTGAGCGGTGTAGCAGCACCAATTACATTATATACAAATTCACCCAAATGTATAATACTTAAATGTATAATCCCAAAATATTCACTAAGTTATTCAACAATGACTCAGTAGTTATTCTCTAAGTTATTCAACAATGATTCAGTATCTTACATGCTGAGGTCTATAACTTCATCAGAGGTCGAGCCAGGACAAGCTGATTTAGCAAATACCTCGCCCTCTCCTCCTTGACTCTCACATTCTGAGCGAGAGGAGGAAGCAGGAAGACTCGTATCACTAATTAACCAGTGAACATCTCACTTTGTGTTCTCATATATAAATGCACTCAAGACACTTCCCCTGGTAAAGAAGGCATAATATACTCTCAACCGAACTAGTACCTGTGAAACTTTATTATTCTACAATAAAGAAAAAAAACCCAGCAAATTGTTTACTTCAGCCCAGCTACTTAAGAGTTCCAAAACTTATTTAAAGCAATTAATGTAAAACCAAAAAAGCTATTACAAGTAGCAATGGCGGTGGTAGTGTTAAGAGCAGTGGTGGTGGTAGTGTTAGGAGCAGCGGTGGTGGTGGTAGAGTTAAGAGCAGTGATGGTGTTAGTGTTAGGAGCAGCGGTGGTGGTGGTACAGTTAAGAGCAGTGGTGGTGGTAGTGTTAGGAGCAGCGGTGGTGGTGGTAGAGTTAAGAGCAGTGGTGGTGTTAGTGTTAGGAGCAGCGGTGGTGGTGGTACAGTTAGGAGCAGCGGTGGTGGTAGTGTTAGGAACAGTGGTGGAGTTAGTGTTAGTAGGAGTGGTGGTGGTAGTGTTAGGAGCAGTGGTGGTGGTAGCGTTGTCATTGATGGTGGTAGTGTTAGCATCAATGATGGTAGTGGAAGTGTTAGGACCAATGGTGGTTGTGGTAGTGTTAGGAAAAGTGGTGGTGGTAGTGTTAGCAATGGTGCTGGAAGTGCTAGGAGTAGTGATGGTGGTAGTATTAGGAACAGGGGTGGTGGTAGTGTTAAGAACAGGAGTGGTGGTAGTGTTAGGAGCAGAGATGGTGGTAGTGTTGGGATAAGTGGTTAACAAAACCGTGCAGAGAGACCCTTGGCTAGATCGAAAGAATACACCAGGACTGGTTTGATGAAAATGACCCAGAAAATCAAGGTACTCGTCGATGATAAACGTGCTGCATCAACTGAATGGCAGAACAACCCTCAGTCTCGGGCCAAAGTTGATACCTTCCACGAGAAGAAAGCGGCGGCCTAGCACGAAGTTCGCAGTCTAAGGAACGACTGGTTTAAAAATAAAGCATGTGAAACACAAAAACTTGACGATCAGTACAAGATGCGCAAATTTTTCAATTCCACTAAAACATTTTTTGGGCCAATAACTCATGGCACAACCTCCTCCGCTCTACGACGGTAACTCCCTAATTAAAGACGAAAAAGGCATTCTCAAGAGTGGGGAAGGGCGCTACCATTTGCTGCTCAACTGAAACAAAGATGTGGATGTCCTGACTACCCAGCAGGTCCTCAGCATCCAGAGCTGACCCACCCTAGCTATCCTTCGTCACTGGATGAGGTAACTTCTGTAAGCAAACAGATGAAAAATAGCAAAGCCTCAAGGCTTGATGGAATCCCAGCTGAGGTGTATAAGGCAGGAGGACCTCTGTTTACCAGCCGTCTCCAATCTCTCCTGGAGAATATATGGGAAAAGGAAGAAATCCCCAAGCTCTTAAAGAAGCCTCCATCATCAATTTTTATAAGAACAAGGGAGACCGGTCAGACTGTGGCAACTACGGCGGCATCTCGCTGCTGTCCGTAGATGGCAAGATTATAGCCCGAGTCCTTCTAAACAGAATTTTTCCTGAGGCGGAAAACTTCCTCCCAGAATCACAATGTGGCTTTAGACCATCACTTGGCACAACAGATATGATCTTTGCTGCTTGCCAGATACATGAAAAGTGCAGAGAACAGCGTAGTGACCTGCACATGTCCTTCATCGACCTAACCAAGGCCTTCGACTCGGTCAACAGGGAAGATCTCTGGCGGACCCTCAACCGTTTTGGCTGCCCACCAAAATTCATCGCCACTGTGAGGCATCTCCCCGATGGCATGAACGGCAGCGTCCTGCACAATGGCCCCCAGTCTGAGTTCTTCCCCATCCAATCGGGGGTAAAACAAGGATGTGTACTGGCACCAACTCTCTTTTCCATTTTTTTGGCTCCCTTCCTTACTCATGCCAGAGCTAATTTAGCCGGCGGGGTGGACATTCAGTACCGGATAAAGGGTCTTTTGAATATAAGACGAGTCCAGGCAGGAACAAAAGTGTCGGTAGCTTCCATTACTGAACTTCAGTATGCAGACGACTTCACCCTTGTAGCTCACACTGAACGTGACCTTCAGGAAATCCTAAACACCTACAGAGATGCGTATGCACACTTCGGCCTTGAGGTGAATGCACGTAAGACTGAGATTATTTTTCAGCCTGTCCCTGGTTCAGTCACACCTCCACCATCCACTCACTTTCGGTATATCGGCTTCCACCTGTCCACCACCACGGATATCGATGAAGAGATTCAACATCGGATCAGATGCGCAACTCAAGAAGTTAGCAAACTCCGTACCCCTGTCTTCAGCTGTAGGGAGCTGAAATTATCTACAAAGTTACACGTATATTGGCAGTGGTCTTCCCTATCCTGTTATATGGCAGCCAGACATGGGTCACATACAGGAGACACCTTAAGGTACTTGAAATATTTCACCAACGTAGTCTACGTTCCATCCCCCGAGTTTGCTGGGAAGACAAGAGAACAAATGTCAATATTGTCAGTGACACCAACTGTAGGAAACTCGAGGCTACCATGATCCAAGAACAACTACGCTGGACTGGACAGGCTACCTGCATGGACGAGAGTAGACTGCCAAAGCAGCTACTTTATAATCACCTGTCGAATACTAAACGTAATGCTGATGGGCAACTGAAAAGGTATAATGATTATCTTAAAACAAACCCGAAAAAGTGCCAAATCGACCCCCTCACCTGGGAGACGAGTACGTCATATTGCAATGCTTGAAGGAGCACCACAGAAGATGAGGTCAATATTTTCGAGTTAGCACGACTGTATACCGAGGCAAACAAGCGCCAGCGCCGGGGAGATGCTGTCACCGGCCCTCCAGCCCCTACAGTATACGTAGACCACCCACACGTGCAACATCCGAGGAAAAACCCTGCCGGTCCCGTATCGGTCTCTTTAGTCACCTCAGACCTCTCCAATGAAGGTGACATCCTTAAAAACGCATATCATTTTATCATTGTTGAATAATCGTCATACTCGATTCCGAGTAGTGTCGGTCGACCAAGTGAGTATATATAACTAATATTACATCAGTGCGACCATAGAAATAGTGGTTACGTCTGCCAAGGATATATAAACAATTATTAGGTATGACAATTCTTGCTCCCAGTGTATCATTCTGATGTGTGAATTGTCGCCTACAGGGGGGGGGGGGGGGGGGGTGCATACACACCCACGCGCGGAAGTATGCCCCTACTACCCGGACACAGCAGTCCAGCCTGTCACCTTTCTGCCCTTTACTCATACGAACTAGTTTCTTCTTCTGTTTGGGGTCAAAGCAGATGTCGGAGGCGGACGTAACTTTCGCCTAAGGTGCGGAACACTATTTCGGGTAGCTGCGACTGTGCAAGCCAGTACCAAAATTGAACTAGCTGTGAATGTGCGAGAAACAACCGAACATGTGTGGTTTGCAGAAAGGAAAACAATTGTCGAAACCTATATGGCAGGGAGCCGACACAGGAGGCCACAGTGGATATCGCTGGGACCTAGCCGCCAGATGTTATTCTAAATGACAGTAGTGAGTCTACTCAACCTGGAAATGTAGTACTAATAAACGCTGCTCCAATAGTAGCAGATATCCACGAGGTGATTGAGAGATAGCTACCACAGTGGAATGGCATGTCTATGGAAATGCATAAATATGGGTTAAAGAAACTTACTCACAAAGTGTCAGGTGGTCGCCAGCTAACCTGTTTGAACCACCCAAGTGTGCGGCCACCAAAGTAATGATTCGGGAGATGATTCGACTCATAACTGATTCCACTCAGGACTGCTTCCTTGCCCATTTGGCTCTTCAAATACTGGCAATAATACCACATCTATTCTGCCAGAGGACACACACAAAGACTCTGCACAAAGAAAATGCGGCAGCAATGAAGAGAAGATTGACAATGTGGCAGGGGTCCTTGATGATCTCCTATGTGAAGCAAGAACACTGTAGGAGAGACAAAAATTTATAGGAGACAGGAAGCAAAACACCGATAACATTGCAAGAAAGTTTGGAACAAAATGCGTGTGGGAAAAGTGTCTTTGGCGGTATGATCTCTCACAGAGAAATCCTCCGGTGGGGTTCTGCCAATAAACAGAGAGACATTAAAGCTATTGAAAGAAAAACATCCCCCTGCAAGTGAAGACGAAGGCATCAGGTTCCAGGGTGACTATATCCCACCAAACGCTGTCCTGTTCGAGAAAATAACAGGAGGGATTGTGTCGAAAAAGGCACTGACGACTCAGGGAGGTGCCAGCCCTTCAGGTCTGGATGCAAACGGTTGGAGAGTCATCCTCAGCACTAACAAGTTTGGCCCCGCAGCAAGTGATCTCTGCACTGCTATTGCCGTCATTGCAAGAAAGGCGGGACCGGTGGTAGAAGCGGTACCGTTCTTGCCTCGCAAGCGAGATGTCATGGGTTTGATTCCCGGGCCGGTGGAAGTTGTTTGCACTTACTTCCTAGCCCCCATTAGTCCCTGTTCACCTAGCAGTAAAGTAGGTATCTGTTGTAAGTCGAAAGTTGTGAATTTGTATTCAGGGAGTTGTTGGAGCTTCCAATAACTTGATGACATAAGCCACTGACTCTTCAGGCTTCTACGCCCTTGACTCCTCAGGCTTCTACGCCCCTAACACGTGAGACATAAAGGCAAGCATGAACTTAGCATGCTTCCCTGTTGGGAGGTGTAAACGCTTCTGCGCTTCACCTTACACAAGGATGTAGGGGGGTGCAAAAAAAAAAATTGCAAGAAAGCTGGCATCCTCGTGCTGCCAACACCTCCATGCTCTGACGGCCTGCCGCCTCATTCCTCTGGATAAGATTCCAGGATGTAGGCCTATAGGGGTGGCGGAAGTGCTGAGGCGGATCATCAGAAAATGCATAATGGAGGTAGTAAAGGATGATGTCAGGGCAGCATCAGGGAACCTGCAAGTATGTGCTGGCCACCAGGCTGGAGGGGAAGCTGCCATTCACGCCATGAGAACGATATTTGAGCAGCGCGAGTGTGAGGCCGTTCTCCTGGTGGACGCTTCCAACGCATTCAACATACTTAACCGCAAGGCCGCACTGCACAACATCAAGATCAAGCGTCCAAGCTTTGCAATGTATGTTGAAAACTCCTATAGGAATCCATCAGACCTCTATATAGTAAAGAACAAGGCTCTACGAGGTGATACCATCATACAGTCAAACGAGGGAACAACGCAGGGGGACCCTGTTACAATGGCAATGTACGCAATAGGGCCTATCCGTGCTCCAACACAAAATAAAATTAGAAACAACTGAGGTCAAGCAAGTGGCGTACGCTGATGACCTTACAGGAGCAGGAAAAGTGGAGGACATCAAAAAATGGTGGGACCTGGTAACATTATGTGGTCCACAAATAGGGTACCACCCAAAACGCCAGCAAGTCCTTCCTCATTGTGAAGCCAGAACATTATAAACGGGCAATTGAGGTGTTCGGTGGAAGTAAGGTCGAAATAACAAAGGATGGCCAAAGACACCTAGGTGCAGTAATCGGCACGACGGACTTCAAGACTGAGTAAGTAACGAGAAAGGTGAATGTGTGGGTTAGGGAAATCCAACCCTTGTCTGAGATTGCTAGCGCAGAGCCACATGCGGCTTTTGTGGCATTCACCCATGGAGTTGATCATCGCTGGAACTACCTGATGCACACTATCCCTGATATCGAACCCCTCCCCCACCCTCTGGAAGAAGCACTACCACCGAGACTGGGAGGAATGGGATTGACCAATCCAGAGGAGATTGCTGCCACCGAACATCAAAACTCAGTTAAGCTCACGGCAGCCCTCACGGACCACATAATAGCTCAGAATGCAACAGGGGAAGTGGATACCAGTGAAGTAAACAAGATTTGAAGGTCCATTACGACAGGACGACAGCACGGCCAAAGTAATAAGTTGCAGCAACTGTTGCTGTAAGTGCCACAGAATTTGAAAACAAAAGTAGCTATAGCGCAGGAGGTGGGCACCTCGAACTGGTCAACTACGTTACCGATAAGGGCAAATGGTTTAGTCTCAATAAACAAGAATTTACAGATGCCAATGCTGTAAGGTACGGTAGGCCAATAGAAGGTTTGCCCTCCCAATGCGTGTGTGGCTCTTCCTATGACGTCGATCACGCCATGGTGTGCAAGAAAGGGGGTTCGTATGCATGAGGCATGACGAAATAAGGGATCTCACAGCAAATATGTTGAAGGAAATCTGCCGTGATGTCAGGGTAGAACCGACCCTCCTGCCATTGGACGGTGAGATTCTCCATCATAGAACTTGAAACACATCCAACGAAGCCGGTGTTGACGTCAGTGCTCGAGGATTCTGGACACGGGGACACCGAGCATTCTTCGAAATCAGATTTTTTGATCCCATGGTCGCCTGTCACCATAATTTAGCTCTCGATGCTGCACACAGGAGGAACGAGAACGACAAAATAAGGGAATACGGGGAGAGAATTCAGAACGTTGATCAAGGCAGCTTCACTCCTCTAGTGTTCACAAACTCTGGTGGGATGGGACCAAGTGCAAGATGCTTCTACGCCATACTCGCGGAGGTGGTATCCGAACAGAAGCAGCAGCCCAGAAGTTATGTTACAGCCTGGATGAGATGTCGTCTGTCCTTCTCTCTCCTTTGGTCGGCTTTGCTGTGCCTCAGGGGAACGTGAGCATCGGCCCCAAAGCTGATAACAGTTGCAGATATTGACTATGAGGCTACAGTCACTGAATGCTGCATAGACCTGTAGCTCAACTAACTCAACACAGCTATGATAGCTACTTATGTATTAGGATATTTAATAATAAGGTAATAAAATGGTGGCGAAGGAATGGCTATTGGGGGAGGCTAGAGGCCATTTAAAAAAAAAGTGTTAGGATCATTAATGGTGGTAGTGTTAGGAACAGTGGCGGTGGTAGTGTTAGGGGCAGTGATGGTGGTAGTGTTAGGAGCAGTGATGGTGTTATTGTTAGGAACAGTGATGGTGTTATTGTTAGGAACAGTCGTGTTGGTGGTGTTAGGAACAGTGGTGGTAATAGAGTTAGGACCAGTTGTGTGATGGTGGTTGTGGTAGTGAGTGGACTTGGTAGTGTTACGACCAGTTGTGTGATGGTGGTGATAGTGGGCGGACTTGGTAGTGTTGCGACCCCTTGTGTGATGGTGGTGATAGTGGGTGGACGTGGAGGTGTTAGGACCAGTGATCATGATGGTGGTGATAGTGGGTGGACGTGGTAGTGTTAGGACCAGTGATCATGATGGTGGTGATAGTGGGCGGACGTGGTAGTGTTAGGACCAGTGATCATGATGGTGGTGATAGTGGGTGGACGTGGTAGTGTTAGGACCAGTGGTCATGATGGTGGTGATAGTGGGTGGACTTGGTAGTGTTAGGACCAGTGATCATGATGGTGGTGATAGTGGGCGGACGTGGTAGTGTTAGGACCAGTGATCATGATGGTGGTGATAGTGGGCGGACGTGGTAGTGTTAGGACCAGTGATCATGATGGTGGTGATAGTGGGCGGACGTGGTAGTGTTAGGACCAGTGATCATGATGGTGGTGATAGTGGGCGGACGTGGTAGTGTTAGGACCAGTGATCATGATGGTGGTGATAGTGGGCGGACGTGGTAGTGTTAGGACCAGTGATCATGATGGTGGTGATAGTGGGCGGACGTGGTAGTGTTAGGACCAGTGATCATGATGGTGGTGATAGTGGGTGGACGTGGTAGTGTTAGGACCAGTGGTCATGATGGTGGTGATAGTGGGTGGACTTGGTAGTGTTAGGACCAGTGATCATGATGGTGGTGATAGTGGGCGGACGTGGTAGTGTTAGGACCAGTGGTCATGATGGTGGTGATAGTGGGTGGACGTGGTAGTGTTAGGACCAGTGGTCATGATGGTGGTGATAGTGGGTGGACTTGGTAGTGTTAGGACCAGTGGTCATGATGGTGGTGATAGTGGGCGGACGTGGTAGTGTTAGGACCAGTGGTCATGATGGTGGTGATAGTGGGTGGACGTGGTAGTGTTAGGACCAGTGGTCATGATGGTGGTGATAGTGGGTGGACTTGGTAGTGTTAGGACCAGTGATCATGATGGTGGTGATAGTGGGTGGACGTGGTAGTGTTAGGACCAGTGGTCATGATGGTGGTTATAGTGGGTGGACGTGGTAGTGTTAGGACCAGTGGTCATGATGGTGGTGATAGTGGGTGGACTTGGTAGTGTTAGGACCAGTGATCATGATGGTGTTGATAGTGGGCGGACGTGGTAGTGTTAGGACCAGTGGTCATGATGGTGGTGATAGTGGGTGGACGTGGTAGTGTTAGGACCAGTGGTCATGATGGTGGTGATAGTGGGTGGACTTGGTAGTGTTAGGACCAGTGATCATGATGGTGGTGATAGTGGGCGGACGTAGTAGTGTTAGGACCAGTGGTCATGATGGTGGTGATAGTGGGTGGACGTGGTAGTGTTAGGACCAGTGGTCATGGTGGTGGTTATAGTGGGTGGACGTGGTAGTGTTAGGACCAGTGGTCATGATGGTGGTGATAGTGGGTGGACTTGGTAGTGTTAGGACCAGTGGTCATGATGATGGTGATAGTGGGTGGACGTGGTAGTGTTAGGACCAGTGGTCATGATGGTGGTTATAGTGGGTGGACGTGGTAGTGTTAGGACCAGTGGTCATGATGGTGGTTATAGTGGGTGGACGTGGTAGTGTTAGGACCAGTTGTGTGATGGTGGTGATAGTGGGTGGACGTGGTAGTGTTAGGACCAGTGGTCATGATGGTGGTGATAGTGGGTGGACGTGGTAGTGTTAGGACCAGTTGTGTGATGGTGGTGATAGTGGGTGGACGTGGTAGTGTTAAGGATTGATAGTAATAAGAGATTTTTTACTGACGTGGTTGGTAGAGGTGGAGACGTGGGGAGGAGGCCTTGTTCCAGCTGTTAGCTTCAGCAGCTGGGATCATGCTGCGGTCCAAGTCATCCTTTTGGGTATCATCTTGCTGGGTGTCTTCCTGCTGGTCCTGCTCTTCCTGCTGTTGTTGCTCTATCTGCTGCCGATGTTGTTGTTGTTGTAGCTCCAGGGGCTCTCCTGTGCCTTCTTTTCCGCTTACATTCTCTTCTGCCGGATGAATTCCATTGAGCAATTATTCCAAAAGCTTTTTTTATTATTGTAAGTATTCAACATTATCATTAAACCAGTTTCTGTGCAACTGGTTTAATGATAATGTTGAATACTGGCCAACCATTACCTCGGAATACGAGGAATACTGTTGGGTAGACAGAAACAAATGGCGAAAAGAAACTTGCCCATTGATTTACCCTGCCCGGGGATCGAACCCGAGTCCGCTCGCTTACCATTTTATGCTGACCATTACACCACAAGCCACTTCTATTTCTTAAAACAAGGGGGTGACTGTATTCTGCTGTTGATGGATCAATGAATCTATCAAAAGTATGTTCTCATATCTGAAGCTTGGCGACCACTATCCTCCACTATAAACTTTTATAAGATGTTTTTACCAATCCTCCAAGCATGTCTCTTTGGGGACCCAGTTTTCTATTTCGTTCATCCATACCTGTCTGTGCCTTCCTCTGGCCCTCCTACCCTTAACTTTGCCCATTAATTTTTCTGCTATTATCCCCTCATCACTAATTATATGACCAAAGTTTCTTACTTTCCTTATTACATAAATTTTAATTATTTGTTTTGAAGTGTTTGCCAATCTTAGTATTTCTTTGTTTGTTTTCATGTCAGTGTGAATTAGCATTAATATTCTCCTGTGGCACCACATTTCAAAAGCCTCTTATCGGCATCTGGTGACCGCATGAAAGTGGTACACGCTTCTGACCATACAAATGTTCTCATCATACAGTCCGTTTTAGCAGAGCCTTTTTCTCAAATTGATGTTAATGTTCCTTCTTGTTAGGTCTTTTAGATTAGAAATATTAGTTTTCGCTTGTTAGATTTTTGTGCTGAATTATTTTACACCAATACAATCACAGCTAATGTTACTTCGTAAATAAAAAAAAAATCCAGTTTCTCAGGATTCCTGTTTCCTACCATTTTATCGTTTATTTCTAATCAGGAAACAACTGTTACTGTACTTTCGTCTTTACAGCGTTAATTCCTAACCAATATTTTTTTGCTTTTCTACTGAGCACTGACCTATTTACCAGTTTTTGTAACGCCTCTTCACCATCTATCTATTATTTTAGCATAGATAGCATTGTTATTTAGAACTTCTGTCATTAGGAATTCTGATTATACAGTATATTATACAATGTTGGAGATAGAACACAGCCTTGTCTTCTTCCTTGTCTAACTTGAACCAATTAGCGAATCCATCATTTACTAACACTGCAGCCTCCTGTTGTCAGTGGAAAATTTTAGATTTCCAATGTATCCTTCGTTGTTGACTATTTTTTTCCAAGACTTCTATAAATTCATTGTCGTTTACTCCATCAAAGGTTTTTCAAAATCAACAATTCAGATTTAAAAATTTGGGGGGACCTCTAAAGCCCTTTCACTCAAAATTCTCAAACCAAATAAAGCTTCTCTAGTTCCTTTGCTTTTATAAATCTATTTTGATTTTTAGATAAGTTACTGTCTATTCTAAATTCTATTCCACTTCAAATTATGTTTAAAAAGCTTTGCAGGCATGAATTATTAGGCTAACTGTCCTGAACTGGGTGCACTCTAAGGCTCCTGGCTTTATAGGTAAGAGCACAAATATTTTTTATATCATTGGGAAAGTGTCTTTTGAATTATATACAGTTAAATCTTTCGTCAAACATTGATCCACTCTTGCCCGTTGGTTTTATAAATTCTGCTGAAAGCTGATTAACCCCATAAGCTTTATCATTCTTCGTTTTGCTCACAGCTGCCTCAACTTCTGTTTCCAGAATTGGTAGTTCGATCTTTATTTCCCCTTTTTGTTTCATACCTCCTCACTATCCTTATCATTGTATAACTTTCTAGACATTCTGATCATCTCTCTTTTACTTCTTCTTGAAATAGGATCCTATTGTCTTTGGTATTAACAGTCCCACTCAATTTAATTCTCTTCTCTGGTTCATTTTTCTAACCTCTTTATACATTTCTCTACAGTTCTTTCTCCTGTCATTGTTTTCTATCTCCCTTCATATCTTAATTAGAGAATTTTCTTTAGCCTGTCTACAGTCGATTATTTATTTATTTTCTAAGTTTTTGGTAAGCCTCACTTCCTCTTTATCATCTTTCTTCGTCTATCCATTCACCTTTAAATTTCAATTGATATCCACTCACTTTCAGCCTCGTTCCTCCGATGTAATATGTTATATAAGTTTCTCTACTTCTTTAGTATTGTTTCGTTGAAATAATTCCACTTTTGTTCTATTTCTTGTTCATCTAAACCTTCTTTAAGCAATAATTAAAATGTATTGAGTTTCAATTTTTCAATCTATCCCTGCCCTTGTTTCGAGCTTTTTCTAACTCTAATTTGAATCTGACCATTGTTTTTCTTTTTAAATTTCGAAGTTAAACTCATTACTGGGACAGTCTGATCCACAGTCTCCCCTTGGATCTTGGTTCGGATTACTTAACTTCTGAATGTTTTCTGAATTAAAATGTAATCGATTTGATTCCTGACACTTTTATTTACGTTGTCCTGGGGTGAGTTCCATCCCCGGGTGATGTGTATTGATAATTTTGGTCTTACTTCTGGTGCCTCTTTATCCCTTCCACATTTGCGTTAAAATCGCCTATTGCAATCAGACAATGATTTAACTTTACAGTATCACTTAATCCTTCAATCTTCATAAAACTTTTCAAAAATTTCGCCCTCACTCTCATTTGTTGGTGCATAAACCAAGGATATTCGTTTAACCTTAAACGTAACTAACAAAACCGTATCTGATACTGGCCGTTAGCCCATTACACTATTGGTCAACATATAAAGTAAAATTCTTCATAAATAATGCTACTTTAAACTGTCCAAAGCTTCACTTAATCCCAGAATGTCCCACTGCAACCTTTTCCCTTTTCCAACAAAAATTTACAAACTTCCTATCCTCATATAAAGTTCTCACCTTCAAAGTTCATACTGAAGCTGTGTTTAAGGTCCAAGTTTTTTTTTTGCTCGGACAGTACTACCCGCAAGCACGGGAGGCAATGACACTGAACCCTTAGTCCAAAAATCGATTATTGCATATGTCCATGACTGCTCAAGGACAAGAGATTAAATTAATGAGAGACTGGTTATTAGGGGCGTGGAAAAAGTTGGGAATGGGCTTTCGGGGAAGAGCTCGCTCGTACCTCACTCTGATAGACGACCAGCTCGTCGCCATGCTCGTCAATCACTGATGAATAAAACACTCTTTAATGGACAGCGCCTCAGGGGTCAGCGTAGCAACAGATAAGGGCTCAACTGTTGACTGATATTTCTATTTTTGTTTCACATCCTTAACGCCAACGGAGTGAGCCATATCTTCAACAGAGACTAAGGCACCGCAACAGAAGACAGAGTTCCAAATGACACGTTGGTAAGAATTGAGGGTAATTTTTGTAGGTTATGTGTTCCTGGTATGATAAATATATGCTAGGATATTCTCTCTCTTTTGCGCACCTTAGCACTCTCTGACACTACCTCTCTCTCACACGCTACCACACACACAAACATACACTACTACTATTGCTACTTCTACTACTACTTTTTTTTTTGGCCTCCATCCTCCCCCTATAGCCACACCTTCGCCGCCATTTTATTACTTTTAAAATTAAATATCCTAATACATAAGTAGCTACCCTAGCTGTGTTGAGTGAGTTGAGCCACAGATCTATGCGGCATTCAGTGACTGTTGTCTCATAGTCAATATCTGCAACTGTTGTCGGCTTTGGGGCCGATGCTCTCGTTCCCCTGAGGCAGAGCAAAGCCGACCTAAGGAGAGAGAAGGACATAACTTCTGGGCTGCTCCTTCTGTTCAGATAGCACCACCGCGAGTCTGCCGTAGAAGCATCTTGCACTTGGTCCCATCCCACCAGATGTTGTGAACACTAGAGGAGTGAAGATGCCTTGATCAACGTTCTGGGTTCTCTCCCCGTATGCCCTTATCTTCTCGTTCTCGTTCCTCCTGTGTGCAGCATCGAGAGCTAAGTTGCGATGACGTGCGTCCAGAATCTTCGAGCAATGAAGTCAACACAGGCGTCGTTGGATGTGTTTGAAGTCCTATGTTGGAAATTATCACCGTCCACTGGAAGGAGGGTCGGTTCTACCCTGATATCACGGCAAATTTCCTTCAACATATTTGCTGTGAGATCCCTTACTTCGTCATGCCTCAGGCATATGAAGCCCTCTTTCTTGCACACCATAGCGTGATCGACGTCATAGGAAGAGCCACACAAGCATTGGGAGGGCAAACCTTCTACTGGCCTACCATACCTTAGAGCATTGTCACCTGTAAATTCTTGTTTATTGAGACTGAAACCATTTGCCCTTATCGGTAACGTAGTTAACCAATTTGAGGCACCCACCTCTTGCGCTATAGCTACTTTTTTTCAAATTTTCTGGTACTTGCAACAACAGTTGCTGCAACTCATCACTTTGGCCGTGCTGTCGTTCTGTCGTAATGGACCTTCGAATCTTGTTTACATCACAGGTATCCACTTCCCCTGTTGCGTTTTGAGCTATTATGTGGTCCGCGAGGGCTGCCGTGAGCTTAACTGAGTTTTGATGTTCGGTGGCAGTGATCTCCTCTGGATTGGTCAATCCCATTCCTCCCAGCCTCGGTGGTAGTGCAAGGAGTGATCTTTCTGCTGGGGTTAGGTGAGGGTGTTTCACTAATTTGGGAATGAAATTGACGCTGATAGCTTCTTCCAGAGGGTGGACGAGGGATCAGATATCAGGGATAGTGCGCATCAGGTAGTTCCAGCGATCCTTGACTCCATGGGTGAATGCCGCGTGTGGCTCTGTGTTAACAATCTGAGACAGAGCTTGGATTTCCCTAACCCATTCATTCACCTTTCCCGTTACGTACTCGGTCTTGAAGTCCGTCATGCCAATTACTGCGCCTAGGTGTCTTTGGCCAGCCTTTGTTATTTTGACCTCAATTCCACCTAACTCCTCCATTGCCCGTTCATACTGTTCTGGCTTCACAATGAGGAAGGTCTTGCTGGCGTTTGGGTGGTACCCTATTTGTGGGCCTCGTGATGTTATTAAGTCCCACCACTTTTTGATGTTCTCCACCTTTCCTGCTCCTGTAAGGTCATCAGCGTACGCCACTTGATTGACCCCGGTTGATTCAAATTTTATTGTGTGTTGGAGCACGGATAGGCCTATTGCGTACATTGCCATTGCAACAAGGTGTCCCTGCATTGTTCCCTCTGTTGACTGTATGATGGTATCCCCTCATAGAGCCTGGTTTTTAACTATATACAGGTCTGATGGATTCCTATAGGAGTTTTCAACATAAATTGCAAGGCTTGGACACTTGATCTTGGTGTTGTGCAGTGCGGCCTTGCGGTTAATTATGCTGAATGCGTTGAGAGCGTCCACCAGGAGAACGGCCTCACAATCGAGCTGCTCAAATATCGTTCTCATGGCGTGAATGGCAGCTTCCCCTCTAGCCTGGTGGCCAGCACAAACTTGCAGGTTCCCTGCTGCTGCCCTGATATCATCCTTTACCACCTCCATTATGCATTTTCCGATGATCAGCCTCAGCACTTCCCCCACCCCTATAGGCCTACATCCTAGGGGAATGAGGCGGCAGGCCGTCAGAGCATGGAGGTGTTGGCAGCACGAGGATGCCAGCTTTCTTGCATGGACGGCAACGGCAGTGCAGAGATCACTTGCTACGGGGCCAAACTTGTTAGTGCTGAGGATGACTCTCCAACCGTTTGCATCCAGACCTGAAGGGCCGGCACCTCCCTGAGTCTTCAGTGCCTTTTTCCACACCATCCCTCCTGTTATTTTCTCGAACAGGACAGCATTTCGTGGGATATAGTCACCCTGGAACCTGATGCCTTCGTCTTCACTTGCAGGGTGTTGTTTTTCTTTCAGTTGATTTAATGTCTCTCTGTTTATTGGCAGAACCCCACCGAAAGATTCCTCTGTGAGAGATCTTACCGCCAAAGACATTTTTCCCATAAACATTTTGTTTCCCAACTTTCTTGCAACGTCATCGGTGTTTTGCTTTCCGTCTCCTATAAATTTTAGTCTCTCCTGCAGTGTTCTTGCTTCACGTAGGAGATCATCAAGGGCCCCATTCTGCCACATTGTCAATCTTCTCTTCATTGCTGCCGCATTTTCTTTGGTGCTTAGTCTTTGTGTGTGTGTCCTCTGACAGAGTAAATGTGGTATTAATGTCAGTATTTGAAGAACTAAAGGGGCAAGGAATCAGTCCTGAGTGTACTCAGTTATGAGGCGAATTATCTCCCGAATCATTTCTTTGGTGGCCGCACACTTGGGTGGTTCAAACAGGTTAGCTGGCGACCACCTGACAATTTCTAAGTAAGTTTCTTTAACCCATCTGCCCGCATTTTTTATCGACATGCCATTCCACTGTGGTGGCTGTCTCTCATTCACCTCTTGGACATCTGCTACTATTGGAGCAGCGTTTAATAGTTCTATATTTTCAGGTTGGGTAGACTCACTGCTGTCATTATGGATATCATCGGGCGGTTGGGTCCCGGCGATATCCACTGTGGCCTCCTGTGTCGGCTCCCTGCCCTGTGGGTTCCCACAATTGTTTCCCTTTCTGCAAACCACACATAGTCGGTAGTTTCTCGCATAATCACAGCTATGCAATTTTGGTACTGGCTAGCACAAACGTAGCAATGTCTGTTACCCTGGCATAGTGTTCAGCACCTTGGGCGACAGTCATGTCCGCCTCCGACATCTGCTTTGGTCCCATACAGAAGAAAAACTAGTTCTTATGAGTAAAGGGCAGAGAGGTGACAGGCTGGACTGCTGTGTCCAGGTAGTAGGGGCATAAGTGCTCGCGTGGGTGTGTAGGTCACCCCCCTGTGGGCGACAATCCACACATCATAATGATACACTAGGAGCAAGAATTGTCACACCTAACACTTGTTTATATATCCTTGGCTGAAATAACCACTATTTCTATGATCGCACTGATGTCATATTAGTTATATATACTCACTTGTTCGGCTGACACTACATGAAGTGACCGTTACTTTGGGGGGGGGGGGGGGGCACCGCAAGCGTATAGCACTTGGCCCCATAAGGGCGAGAGTCTCGATGCCACCCCTGCCAAAGTAGGCCGATCGACACTGGTACTGATACCTGGTACCTGCAGTAGCCGTCCAGCCAAATACTCACAAACTCGCTTGGTGATCGCCGGTGAACACACAGAATATTTGCGATTAATGCCGTAAGGGTTGAGAAGAACCTTTGGTGACAATGCTTAGGGTGAGATCCGATATTCACCGACACACTGTGAAATTCCTGCTCCCACACTCCGAATATGTCCCCTCCAATAACACTTTAGATCAGGGAGGACACTCCACTACACCCACGCTACGCTGGCCCACAGCTAATCGAGTATGACGATCATCCGGTTATGATAAAGTGATATGAGTTATTAAGGATGTCACCTTCGCTGGTAAGTTCTGTAGTGACTAGAGAAGCCGATACGGGACCGGCAGAGTCGTTCACAGATGTTGCACATGTGGAGGGCTACATCTAGTGCGGGAGGGGCAGCGGCAGCGTCTTTCCGGCGTTGGCACTTGTTTGCCTCGGTTTGCAGTCGGTCTAGCTCGAAAGTATTGACACCTTCTGATATGGCGCTCCTCCATGCGTTACGATGTGGGAGTAATCGTCTCCCAGGTGAGGTGGTCGATTTGGCACTTTTCCGGTTTGCCTTAAGACTATCCTTACACCTTTTCAGTTGCCCGCCAGCGTTACGTTTACTATTCGTTAAGTGACTGTAAAGTAGCTGCTTTGGCAGTCTACTGTCGTCCATGCGGGTAACATGGCCTGTCCAACGTAGTTGTTCATGGATAGTGGTAGCCGCGATGCTCCTAAATTTGGTATCAGCATGTGTTCTCTTGTCTTCCTAGCAAACTCGGATGATGGAACGTAGAATACGTGCCTTGAGGTATCTCCTGTATGTGACCAATGTCTTGCTGCCATATAGCAGGGTGGGAAGGACCACTGCTCGATATATGTGCAACTTTGTAGATAATTTCAGCTCCCTACAGCTAAAGACACAGGTACGGAGTCTGCCAAAGGCTCGAGATGCACATCTGATCCGATGTAGAATCTCTTCATCGATGTTCGCGGTGGTGAACAGGTGGGAGACGACATATTGAAAGTGGGTAACAAAAGAGAAGGTTGTACCGTTAAACTGGATGGATGGTGAAGGTGTGGCTGAACCAGTGGCAGGCTGAAAGGGAATCTGAGTTTCTAGTACAATAATCTCAAGGCCAAAATGTGCATAAGCATCTGCATAGGTGTTCAGGATCTCTTGTAGGTGGCGTTCAGTGTGATCGATAAGGGTGAGGTCGTCTGCACACTGAAGTTCAGTAACGGTAGCTGTGGACACCTTTGATCCTGCCTGGAGTCGTTTTATGTTGAAAAGAACCCCCTTCAACCGGTATTGAATGTCCACCCCGACGGCTAAATTGGCACTGGGAATAGTAAGGAAGGAAGCCAAGAAAATGAAAAAGAGAATTGGTGCCAGTACACATCCTTATTTTACCCCCGTTTGAATGGGGAAGATCTCAGACTGGGTGGCATTGCGTAGAAAACTGCCGTTCATACCACCGTGGAGTTGCCTCACAATGGCAATGAATTTTGGTGGGCAACGATAATTGCTGTGTCCGCCGGAGGGCTTCTCTGCTGGCCGAGTCGAAGGCTTTGGTTAGGTCGATGAAAGCCCTGTGAAGGTCACGACGCTGTTCTCTGCACTTTACCTGTATCTGACGGGCAACAAAGCTCATGTCAATGGTGCCATGTGATGGTCTAAAGCCACTTTGAGATTCCGGGAGGAAGTTTTCTTCCTCAGGAAGAAGTCTGTTTAGGAGGACTCGGGCGATAATCTTGCAAGTTATGGACAGCGGCGAGATCCCGCGGTAGTTGCCACAGTCTGACCGGCCTCCCTTTTTCTTATAGACATTGACGATGGAGGCGTCTTTAAGAGCTTGGGGGATTTCTTCCTTTTCCCAAATATTCTCCAGGAGAAAGTGGGGACACTGATAAGTAGAGGTCCATCTGCTTTATACACATTGGGTGAGATTCCATCAGGCCCTGAGGCTTTGTTATTTTACATCTGTTTGATGGCAAAAGCTACCTCATCCAGGGATGGAGGATGGCTAAGGTGGGTCAGCTCTGAATGCTGAGGGTCCTGCTGGGCGCACACACACACACACACACACACACACACACACACACACACACGCTCTTCAGAACCGTTAAGGATCTCCATTAACCTGTAGATCCATAGCAGCATTATATAACCCATTAACCACCCAAAACATCGACCCCAGTACCACCAGTAACCCTATTAATATTAGTAAACTCAGTAACCATACTAACCCCAGTAACCTTATTAATCCTATTAACCAGAGTAACCAGAGTAACCCAAGTAACCTTATAAACCCTAGTACCCTTAGTAACCACAGTAACAAAATTCACCATATAAACCACAGTAACAAAATTCACCATATTAACCACAGTAACAAAATTCACCATATTAACCACAGTAACAAAATTCACCATATTAACCACAGTAACAAAATTCACCATATTAACCACAGTAACCTTAGTATCCCTCGTAACCATAGTAACCCCATTGTCCTTAGTCACTTTAATAATACAGTGCCCTTAGTAACCCCAGTGCCAAGAATAATCCTAGTGCCCTTAACAGCCCCACTAACCTTAGTAACCTCAGTGCCCCTAGTAACCCCAGTGCCGTTAATAACCACAGTTCCCTTATTAAACCCAGTGCCCTTAATAGCCCAGTGCCCTCAGTAACCCCAGTACCCCTAGTAATCCCACTAACCTTAGTAACCCCAGCGCCCTTAGTAATCTCAGTGCCCTTAGTAACTCCAGTGCCCTTAGCAACCCCACTAACCTTAGTAACCCCAGTGCCCTTAGTAATCCCAATGCCCTTAGCAACCCCAGTGCCCTTAGCAACCACACTATCCTTAGTAACCACAGTGCCCTTAGCAACCCCACTAACCTTAGTAACCTCAGTTCCCTTAGTAACCCCAGTACCCTTAGTAACCCCAGTGCATTTGGTAACCACAGTGCCCATAGCAACACGACTAAATTTAGTAACCACAGTGCCCTTAGTAATCCCAGTGCCCTTAGTAACCCCAGTGCCCTTAGTAATCCCAGTGCCCTTAGTAACCCCAGTGCCCTTAGTAATCCCGGTGCCCTTAGTAACCCCAGTGCCCTTAGTAATCCCAGTGACCTTAGTAACCCCAGTGCCCTTAGTAATCCCAGTGCCCTTAGTAATCCCAGTGCCCTTAGTAACCCCAGTGCCCTCAGTAACCCCAGTGACCTTAGCAACCCTAGTGCCCTTAGTAACCACAGTGCCCTTAATAAACCCAGTGCCCTTAATAGCCCAGTGCCCTCAGTAACCCCACTGCCCCTAGTAACCCCAGTGCACCTAGTTACCCCACTAACCTTAGTAACCCCAGCGCCCTTAGTAATCCCAGTGCCCTTAGTAACTCCAGTGCCCTTAGCAACCCCTCTAACCTTAGTAACCCCAGTGCCCTTAGTAATCCGAGTGCCCTAAGTAACTCAAGTGCCCTTAGTAACCAAAGTGTCCTTAGCAACCCCACTAATCTTAGTAACCCCAGTTCCCTTAGTAACCCCAGTACCCTTAATAACCACAGTGCCCTTAATAAACCCAGTGCCCTTAATAGCCCAGTGCCCTCAGTAACCCCAGTGCCCCTAGTTACCCCACTAACCTTAGTAACCCCAGCGCCCTTAGTAATCCCAGTGCCCTTAGTAACTCCAGTGCCCTTAGCAACCCCTCTAACCTTAGTAACCCCAGTGCCCTTAGTAACCCTAGTGCCCTTAGTAACCACAGTGCCCTTAATAAACCCAGTACCCTTAATAGCCCAGTGCCCTCAGTAACCCCAGTGCCCCTAGTAACCCCAGTACCCCTAGTTACCCCACTAACCTTAGTAACCCCAGCGCCCTTAGTAATCCCAGTGCCCTTAGTAACTCCAGTTCCCTTAGTAACACCAGTACCCTTAGTAACCCTAATATTATTAGTAACCCCCGTGCCCTTAGTAACCCCAGTGCCCTTAGTAATCCCAGTGTCCTTAATAACCCAAGTGCCCTTAGTAACCCCAGTGCCCTTAGTAACCACAGTGCCCTTAGCAACCCCACTAACCTTAGCAGCCCCAGTTCCCTTAGTAACCCCAGTGCCCTTAGTAACCACAGTGCCCTTAGTAACCACAGTGCCATTAGTAACCCCACTAACCTTAGTAGCCCCAGTGCCCTTAATAACCCCAGCGCCCTTAGTAACCCTAGTGCCCTTAGTAACCACAGTGCCCTTAGTAACCCTAGTGCCCTTAGTAACCCCAGTGCCCTTAGTAACCACAGTGCCCTTAGTAACCCTAGTGCCCTTAGTAACCACAGTGCCCTTAGTAACCCTAGTGCCCTTAGTAACCCTAGTGCCCTTAGTAACCCCAGTGCCCTTAGTAACTCTAGTGTCCTTAGTAACCCTATTAACCTTAGTATCCCCAGTGCCATCAGTAACCCCAGTGCCATTAGTAACCCCAGTGCTATTAGTGTAGTAGCACCTTTATATTGTATAAAAATTCACCCAAATGTATAATACCTAAATGTATAATCCCAAATTATTCACTAAGTCATTCAACCATGACTCAGTTGTTGACATTATACGTGGCTACGGCTGCAGTTCCTGCAGGGAGCAAGCGAGGTCAACTAACTAAGCATAACAAGTTTTATCTGACGTGTTCCCTTTCCCACACTCTCAGAGGGCAGACGGGGTCAACGAAACCTAAACACCTTGCCTGCTCCTAAACACTCTCTCACGTCATAGAGACAGGAGAGAGGACAGAGTGACATTCAACGAGTGAACACCTCACTTAAGTGTTCTCCATAAGTGTACTCAAGACACTTCCCCTGGTAGAGAAGGCATAATATACTCTCAACCGAACTAGTACCTCTGAAACTATATTTTTCTACAATAAAGAAAAAAAACATTAAAGTGTTTACATTAGTCCAGCCACTTAAGAGTTCCAGAAGTTATTTAAAACAATTAATGTAATACCAGAAGAGCGATTACATTAGTAACCTCACTGCCCTTAGTATCCTCAGTGCTCTTATTAACCCTAGTAACCTTAGTAACCCTACTAACCTTAGTAACCCCAGTGCCCTTAGTAACTCCAGTGCCCTAAGTAACCCTACTAACCTTATTAACCCCAGTGACCTTAGTAGCCCCAGTGCTCTTAGAAATCCCAAGGCCCTGTGTAACTTCAGTTCCCTTAGTAACCCCAGTGCCCTTAGTAACCCTACTAACTTTAGTAAACCTAGTGCCCTTAGTAACCTCAGTGTCCTTACTAACCCTACTAACCTTAGTAAACCTAGTGCCCTTAGTAACCCCAGTGCCCTTACTAACCCTACTAACCTTAGTAAACCTAGTGCCCTTAGTAACCTCAGTGTCCTTATTAGCTCCAGTGCCCTTAATAGCCCAGTGCCCTCAGTAACCCCACTGCCCCTAGTAACCCCAGTGCACCTAGTTACCCCACTAACCTTAGTAACCCCAGTGCCCCTAGTTACCCCACGAACCTTAGTAACCCCAGCGCCCTTAGTAATCCCAGTGCCCTTAGTAACTCCAGTTCCCTTAGTAACACCAGTACCCTTAGTAACCCTAATATTATTAGTAACCCCCGTGCCCTTAGTAACCCCAGTGCCCTTAGTAATCCCAGTGTCCTTAATAACCCAAGTGCCCTTAGTAACCCCAGTGCCCTTAGTAACCACAGTGCCCTTAGCAACCCCACTAACCTTAGCAGCCCCAGTTCCCTTAGTAACCCCAGTGCCCTTAGTAACCACAGTGCCCTTAGTAACCACAGTGCCATTAGTAACCCCACTAACCTTAGTAGCCCCAGTGCCCTTAATAACCCCAGCGCCCTTAGTAACCCTAGTGCCCTTAGTAACCACAGTGCCCTTAGTAACCCTAGTGCCCTTAGTAACCCCAGTGCCCTTAGTAACCACAGTGCCCTTAGTAACCCTAGTGCCCTTAGTAACCACAGTGCCCTTAGTAACCCTAGTGCCCTTAGTAACCCTAGTGCCCTTAGTAACCCCAGTGCCCTTAGTAACTCTAGTGTCCTTAGTAACCCTATTAACCTTAGTATCCCCAGTGCCATCAGTAACCCCAGTGCCATTAGTAACCCCAGTGCTATTAGTGTAGTAGCACCTTTATATTGTATAAAAATTCACCCAAATGTATAATACCTAAATGTATAATCCCAAATTATTCACTAAGTCATTCAACCATGACTCAGTTGTTGACATTATACGTGGCTACGGCTGCAGTTCCTGCAGGGAGCAAGCGAGGTCAACTAACTAAGCATAACAAGTTTTATCTGACGTGTTCCCTTTCCCACACTCTCAGAGGGCAGACGGGGTCAACGAAACCTAAACACCTTGCCTGCTCCTAAACACTCTCTCACGTCATAGAGACAGGAGAGAGGACAGAGTGACATTCAACGAGTGAACACCTCACTTAAGTGTTCTCCATAAGTGTACTCAAGACACTTCCCCTGGTAGAGAAGGCATAATATACTCTCAACCGAACTAGTACCTCTGAAACTATATTTTTCTACAATAAAGAAAAAAAACATTAAAGTGTTTACATTAGTCCAGCCACTTAAGAGTTCCAGAAGTTATTTAAAACAATTAATGTAATACCAGAAGAGCGATTACATTAGTAACCTCACTGCCCTTAGTATCCTCAGTGCTCTTATTAACCCTAGTAACCTTAGTAACCCTACTAACCTTAGTAACCCCAGTGCCCTTAGTAACTCCAGTGCCCTAAGTAACCCTACTAACCTTATTAACCCCAGTGACCTTAGTAGCCCCAGTGCTCTTAGAAATCCCAAGGCCCTGTGTAACTTCAGTTCCCTTAGTAACCCCAGTGCCCTTAGTAACCCTACTAACTTTAGTAAACCTAGTGCCCTTAGTAACCTCAGTGTCCTTACTAACCCTACTAACCTTAGTAAACCTAGTGCCCTTAGTAACCCCAGTGCCCTTACTAACCCTACTAACCTTAGTAAACCTAGTGCCCTTAGTAACCTCAGTGTCCTTATTAGCTCCAGTGCCCTTAATAGCCCAGTGCCCTCAGTAACCCCACTGCCCCTAGTAACCCCAGTGCACCTAGTTACCCCACTAACCTTAGTAACCCCAGTGCCCCTAGTTACCCCACGAACCTTAGTAACCCCAGCGCCCTTAGTAATCCCAGTGCCCTTAGTAACTCCAGTTCCCTTAGTAACACCAGTACCCTTAGTAACCCTAATATTATTAGTAACCCCCGTGCCCTTAGTAACCCCAGTGCCCTTAGTAATCCCAGTGTCCTTAATAACCCAAGTGCCCTTAGTAACCCCAGTGCCCTTAGTAACCACAGTGCCCTTAGCAACCCCACTAACCTTAGCAGCCCCAGTTCCCTTAGTAACCCCAGTGCCCTTAGTAACCACAGTGCCCTTAGTAACCACAGTGCCATTAGTAACCCCACTAACCTTAGTAGCCCCAGTGCCCTTAATAACCCCAGCGCCCTTAGTAACCCTAGTGCCCTTAGTAACCCCAGTGCCCTTAGTAACCACAGTGCCCTTAGTAACCCTAGTGCCCTTAGTAACCCCAGTGCCCTTAGTAACCACAGTGCCCTTAGTAACCCTAGTGCCCTTAGTAACCACAGTGCCCTTAGTAACCCTAGTGCCCTTAGTAACCCTAGTGCCCTTAGTAACCCCAGTGCCCTTAGTAACTCTAGTGTCCTTAGTAACCCTATTAACCTTAGTATCCCCAGTGCCATCAGTAACCCCAGTGCCATTAGTAACCCCAGTGCTATTAGTGTAATAGCACCTTTATATTGTATAAAAATTCACCCAAATGTATAATACCTAAATGTATAATCCCAAATTATTCACTAAGTCATTCAACCATGACTCAGTTGTTGACATTATACGTGGCTACGGCTGCAGTTCCTGCAGGGAGCAAGCGAGGTCAACTAACTAAGCATAACAAGTTTTATCTGACGTGTTCCCTTTCCCACACTCTCAGAGGGCAGACGGGGTCAACGAAACCTAAACACCTTGCCTGCTCCTAAACACTCTCTCACGTCATAGAGACAGGAGAGAGGACAGAGTGACATTCAACGAGTGAACACCTCACTTAAGTGTTCTCCATAAGTGTACTCAAGACACTTCCCCTGGTAGAGAAGGCATAATATACTCTCAACCGAACTAGTACCTCTGAAACTATATTTTTCTACAATAAAGAAAAAAAACATTAAAGTGTTTACATTAGTCCAGCCACTTAAGAGTTCCAGAAGTTATTTAAAACAATTAATGTAATACCAGAGGAGCGATTACATTAGTAACCTCACTGCCCTTAGTATCCTCAGTGCCCTTATTAACCCTAGTAACCTTAGTAACCCTACTAACCTTCGTAACCCCAGTGCCCTTAGTAACTCCAGTGCCCTAAGTAACCCTACTAACCTTATTAACCCCAGTGACCTTAGTAGCCCCAGTGCTCTTAGAAATCCCAAGGCCCTGTGTAACTTCAGTTCCCTTAGTAACCCCAGTGCCCTTAGTAACCCTACTAACTTTAGTAAACCTAGCGCCCTTAGTAACCTCAGTGTCCTTACTAACCCTACTAACCTTAGTAAACCTAGTGCCCTTAGTAACCCCAGTGCCCTTACTAACCCTACTAACCTTAGTAACCCTAGTGCCCTTAGTAACCTCAGTGTCCTTATTAGCTCCAGTGCCCTTATTAACCCCAGTTCCGTTAGTAACCTCAGTGTCCTTAGAAACCGCAGTGCCCTTAGTAACCGCAGTGCCCTTAGTAACCCCAGTGCCCTTAGTAACCTCAGTGCCCTTAGGAACCCTAGTGCCCTTAGTAACCCCAGTGCCCTTAGTAAACCCAGTGCCCCTCTTTATTTATTTTTTATTTTTTTTTTACGGGCATTAGCCCAACCGGGCACAGGTCATTATATGACCCACATCAAGGCCTGGGGTGAGAGAATATAACAAAGTAGAATAATAATAATAATAAAAATAACATAAATAAAACTTACTATAAATTATACTACTACTACTACTACTTTTTTTTAATGTGACCTGCAGCCTTCCCCAATAGCCACACCTTCGTCTCCATGTTATTACCTTAAAATTAACTATCCTAATACATATGTAACCACCCTAGCTGTGTTGAGTTAGTTGAGCCGCAGATCTATGCGGCATTCAGTGACTGTTGCCTCAAAGTCGATATCTGCGACTGTTGTCGGCTTTGGGGCCGATGCTCTCGTTCCCTTGAGGCAAAGCAATGCAGACCTAAGCAGAGAGAAAGACAGTCGACATCTCAACCAGGGTGTAGCATAACTTCTGGGCTGCTGCTTCCATTCAGATAATACCTCGGCGAATCTGGTGTTGAAGCATCTTGCACTTGGTTCCATCCCGCCAAAGGTTGTGAACACTAGAGGAGTGAAGCTGCCTTGATCAGCGTTCTGAATTTTCTCCCCATATTCCGTAATCTTGTCGTTCTCGTTCCTCCTGTGTGCAGCATCGAGAGCTAGGTTGCGGTGACATGCGGCCATGGGATAAAAAATCCTTATGTCAAAAAAGTCCCGCTGTCCCCGCGTCCAGAATTCTCGACCACTGACGTCCACACGGGCTTCTTTGGATGTGTTTGAAGTCCTGTGACGGATATTCTCACCGTCCAATGGAAGGAGGGGCGGTTATACCATGACGTCGTGGCAAATTTTCCTCAGTAAATTTGCTGTTAGATCCTTTACTTCGTAATCCCTCATGCATACAAAGCCCCCACACCATGGCGTGGTCGATGTCTTAAGATGAACCGCACACGCATGTGAGGGCAAACCTTCTACTGGCCTACCGTACCCAAGAGCAATGGCTTCTGTGAATTCTCGTTTATTAAGGATGAAGCCTTTTGCCCATATCGGTAAAGTTGTTAACCAGTTTGAGGCGCCCACCTCCTGCTCTATAGCTACTTTTCTTTTCAGGTTCTCTGGCACTTGTTGCAACAGTTGTTTCAGTTTATCACTTTGGGTGTGCTGCCGCTCTGTCATAATGGACCGTCGAATCTTGTTTAATTCGTTGGTATCCACCTGACTTGCTGCATTCTGATCTATTATGTGCTTAGTGAGAGCTGCCGTGAGCTTGACAGAGTTCTGATGTTCTGTACGGGCAAGCTCCACTGGATTAGTCTACCCCATTCCCCCTAGTCTCAGTGGTAGTGCAAGGACTGACCTTTCCGCTGGGGTTAAGTTAGGGTTTTTCACTAGTGTTGGAATGAAAGCGACATTGATGGCTTCTTCCAGAGGGCAGAGAAGGGGTCCGGCAGCAGATATAGTGCGCATCAGGTAATTCCAGCGATGGTCGACTCCATGGGTGAATGCCGCAAGAGTCGCATGTGGTTATGTTTTAGCAATATCAGATTGAGCTTGGATTTCCTTAACCCAATCATTCACCTTTCCGTTACGTACTTGGTCTTGAAGTCCTTCGTGCCAATTACAGCACCTAGATGTCTTTGGCCATCCTTTCTTATATTGACCTCATTTCCACCGAACACCTCCATTGCCCGTTCATAGTGTTCTGGCTTCACAATGAGGAAGGACTTGCTGGCGTCGTTTGGATGGTACCCTATTTGTGGACCTCGTGATGTTACCAGGTCCCACCACTTTTTGATGTCCTCCACTTTTCCTGTTCCTGTTAGGTCATCAGCTTGACCTCGGGTGTTTCATATTTTATTGTATGTTGGAGCACAAACAGGCCTTGTGCGTACATTGCCATGGCGACAGGGTCCCCCTGCCTTGTTCCCTCAGTTGACTGTATGGTGGTATCTCCTCTTAGGTTCCCTGAAGCTTGTTATAAAGAGGTCTGATGAGTTCCTATAGGTGTTTTCAACATACGTTGAAAGGCTTGGAAACTTGAACTTCATGCTGTGCAGTGTAGCCTTGCGGTTGAGTATGTTGACTGCGTTGGAAGCGTCCATCAGAAGTACTGCCTCATAATCACCCTGTTCAAATACCTTTCTCATAGCATGAATGGCAGCTTCCCTCCCAGCCTGGTGGCCAGCACATACTTGCAGGTTCCCTGCAGCTGCCCTGACATCATCATTTACCACTTCCATTATGCATTTTCCATTGCACCGTCTCAGCACTTTCCCCCACTCCTATAGGCCTACATCCTGCATTTTTATCCAGGGGAATAATGCGGCAGGCCGTCGGAGCATAGAGGTGGTGGCAAGACGAGGTTGCTAGGTTTCTTGCAAGGGCGGCGATGGCATTGCAGAGATCACTTGCTACGGCACCAAATTTGTTAGTGCTGAGGATGACTCTCCAACCGTTTGCATCCAGGCCTGGAGGGCCAACCCTTCCCTAGGTTTTCAGTGCTTTTTTCCACACCATCCCTCCTGTTATTTTCTCGAACATTAGGAGGGATATAGGCACCCTGGAACCTGATGCCTTCCTCTTCACTTGCAGGGGGATGTTTTCCTTCAGTTGTTGTAATGGCTCTCTGTTTATTGGCAGAACACCACCGGAAAATTCCTCTGTGAGAGAACCTACCGCCAAGGACACTTTTCCCTCGTGCATCTTGTTCCCCAATTTTCTGGCAGCATCCTCGGTGTTTTGCTTTCCGTCTCTTCTTAATTTTAGACTCCTGCAGTGTTCTTGCCACATTGTCAATCTTGTTTTATTTGTTGCCACGTTTTCTTTGCACATAGACCTTGCGTGTGTCCTCTGACAGAATAGATGGGGTATTATGGCCAGCATTCGAAGAGCTAATGTGGCCAGGGGGCTGTCATAATTGTAATTGAATATGAGGCAAGTCATCTCCCGGATTATTTCATTGGTGGCCGCGCACTTGGATGATTCAAAGAGGTTAGCTGGCGACCACCTGACCACTTCTGAGTGTGCTTCCTTGACCCATTTCACCGCATCGTCCCCCGACAAGCCTTTCCAATTTGTTGGCTGTATGTCATTCACCTCATGAACAGTATTTTCCGACTGAGTTTGTTCACTAGTATCGTCTGACATGTCGTCTTCAGGTGATGGATCTCTGCCGTATGGATTTTGGCAGATAGTCCCTTTCCTACAACCCACACATCGTGTGTTACTTCTCACACATATACAGGTTGCGCATTTCTGATTCCAGCATTTGCACTGACAAGCACATTTCCCACTCATGATGTCGTCCCGGGAAGGAGAGGGCAGTTGGAGAGGTAGGAAGTTGTGGTTTGGGAGGAGAGGAGGAAGAGGTCAGTTTTGTTGTACTGACTGACGAGGTGGGGCGGGGCGGGGCGGGGCAGGTCCAGGGCAAAACACGGCTGGGCACAGAGCGACCAGGACCGTGACCACCCATGACCAGCTAGGGTTACAAGCCAAGACCTACGTGGCACTGGCCAACACCAGCGCCACCTGCTAAACAGTCGCCGGCTCTCCAATAACAATCACCAATATCCACTCACGAGGCCCACAGGTGGATGACACTGTGATCTCTTGACGCCCTACACATTCACAAGTAATAATTCCAGACGTTCTGGCTGGTTGTCCATCTTAATATCCTGGTTTTTGACGAAAAACCCATCCCATACAGAAGAAGAAACTAGTTCTTTTGAGGCAAGGGCGGAGAGGTGACAGGCTGGACTGCTGTGTCCGGGTAGTAGGGGCATACGTGCTCGCGAGGGTGTGTAGGCCACCCCCCTGAGGACGACAATCCATACATCAGAGTCATACACTGGGAGCAAGAAATGTCACACCTAACTCTTGTTTATATATCATTGGCAGAAATAACCATTATTTTTATGGTCGCACTGATGTAAGATTAGTTATTTATACAGCTACTACTACTTTACATTAATAATGGCCTCCATCCTCCCCCTATAGCCACACCTTCGCCGCCATTTTATTACCTTAAAATTAAATATCGTAATACATAAGTAGCTACCCTAGCTGTGTTGAGTTCGTTGAGCTGCAGATCTATGCGGCATTCAATGACTGTTGCCTTATAGTCAATATCTGCAACTGTTGTCGGCTTTGGGTCAGATGCTCTCGTTTCCCTAAAGCAGAGCAAAGCCGACCTTAGGAAAGAGAAGGACATAACTTCTGGGCTGCTCCTTCTGTTCAGATAGCACCACCGCGAGTCTGGCGTAGAAGCATCTTGCACTTGGTCCCATCCCACCAGAGGTTGTGAATACTAGAGGAGTGAAGCTGCCTTGATCAACGTTCTGAATTCTCTCCCTGTATGCTCTTATCTTCTCGTTCTCGTTCCTCCTGTGTGCAGCATCGAAAGCTAAGTTACGGTGACATGCGGCCATGGGATAAAAAATCCTGATGTCGAAGAAGGCTCGCTGTCCCAGCGTCCAGAATCCTCGAGCACTGACGTCAACACAGGCTTAGTTGGATGCGTTTGAAATCCTATGTTGAAATTCTCACCGTTCAATGGAAGGAGGGTCGGTTCTACCCTGACATCACAGCAGATTTTCTTCAACATATTTGCTGTGAGATCCCTTACTTCGTCATGCCTCATGCTAATGAAGCCCCCTTTCTTGCACACCATGGCGTGATCGCCGTCATAGGAAGAGCCACACACGCATTGGGAGGGCAAACCTTCTACTGGCCTACCGTACCTTAGAGCATTGGCATCTGTAAATTCTTGTTTATTGAGACTGAAACCATTTGCCTTTATCGGTAACGTAGTTAACCAGTTCAAGGCGCCCACCTCCTGCTATATAGCTACTTTTTTTTCAAATTCTCTGGTACTTGCAGCAACAGTTGCTGCAACTTATCCCTTTGGCCGTGCTGTCATTCTGTCGTAATGGACCTTCGAATTTTATTTACTTCACTGGTATCCACCTCCTCTGTTGCGTTCTGAGCTATTATGTGGTCCGTGAGGGATGCCGTGAGGTTAACTGAGTTTTGAAGTTCGGTGGCAGCAATCTCCTCTGGATTGGTCAGTCCCATTCCTCCCAGTCTCGGTGGTAGTGCAAGGAGTGATCTTTCTGCTGGGGTTAAGTGAGGGTGTTTCACTTCTACTAATACTTATCATAATAATAACAATAATAATAATAATAATAAACAGCCACAAATAAAACATAATAATATATTAATAGCAAGAAATGATATATGTATGTTTTGTTGTGAAAGAGAAACACTTGAACCCTGCAATTGTGTGTAAATGAGGCAGAAAGTCAGATGAGCAACCTGGAACTTGGTCACAATTTTCGTGGTGCCATATGGCAGCAGGGTCTACCATTAGACAACACATTATGCTTCCAATATCTTCCCAGGCGGTAGTACCTCCCTTAGAAACCTCAGTGCCCCGAGTAACCCCTGTGCTCTTGGTAACTCTAATAATCTCAGTAGCCCCTGTAACCTTAGTAACGTCACTAGCCCAGAAACCTCAGTAGCCCCAGTAATCTTAGTAGCCTCGGTAACCTCAGTAGCCCCTGTAACCGCAGTAGCTCTAGTAACTTTAATAACGTCACTAGCCCTAGTAACCTCAGTGGCCCCAGTAACCTTAATAACGTTAATAGCCCTAGTAACCTCAGTAGCCCCGGTAACCTCATTAGTCCCTGTAACCTCAGTAGCCCTATTAACTTTAATAACGTCACTAGCCCCTGCATCATTAGTAGCCCCAGTAAGTTTAATAACCTTAGTAACGTCACTAGTCCCAATCACCTCAGTAGCCCCAGTAACCCTAGTAACCCTAGTAACATCAGTAACTTCAATAACCTCAAAATCAGATGCTATCGTTCAACCCCAGTAACCCCCTCCAGCTCCGGTAATCCCAATAGAACCTGTGATCCTAGTAGTCTTAGTAGCCCTGACGGCTCTCGTAGCCTTTGTTGCCCCAGTAGTCCCAGTATTCTCCGAAGTCCCAGCAGCTCAAATAGTCCATGCAGCCCCTGTAGCCCAGTAGTCATTTCAGATCCATTAGTCCCAGTAGCACCTGGAGTCCAAGATGTTCAACTAGAACCTGCATCCACAATAGTCCCTGTAGCCCAGTAGTCCTTGTAGTCCCAGGAGACACAGTAGTCTCTTTAGCTGATTAGTTATTGTAGTCCCTGCAGCCCCAGTAGTCCCAGTAGTCTAGTAATTTTTGTAGGCCCTGCAGCTACAGTAGTCCCTGTATCCACTTCAGAGCCAGTATTCCCAATCGCCCCTGCAGATCTAGTAGTAATTGACGCCCTTCAGGCCCAGTAGCCCTTGTAGCTATTTTAGAGCCAAGTATTCACAGTAGCACCAGTAGTCCCAGTATCCCCTGTAGCCCTGGTTATACTAGTAGCCCCTGCAGTCTCGGTATTCTTAGTAACCAGTGCAGCCCCAGTAGTCCCTTCCGCAGTAGTTCCTGTAGTCCATTGAACTCCAGTAATCCTAATCGCTAGTGCAGTTTCAGTAGTCCTTATAGTTCTTGTAGTCCGGTATTCTTAGTAGCCCCAGAAGCCCAAGTAATACTATTAAGAGCTGCCCCAGTAGCCACAGTAATACTAACTAGAGCAGTCCCAGTAGCCCCTGTAATACTAACAAGAGCAGCCCCAGTGGTCCCAGTAGCCCCAGTGATACTAACATGAGCAGTCCCAGTAGCCCCTGTAATACTAACAAGAGCAGCCCCAGTGGTCCCAGTAGCCCCAGTGATACTAACATGAGCAGTCCCAGTAGCCCCTGTAATACTAACAAGAGCAGCCCCAGTGGTCCCAGTAGCCCCAGTGATACTAACATGAGCAGTCCCAGTAGCCCCAGTAATACTAGCACTAGTAGCCCCTGTTTGGTCCTAGTAGCCCCAGTAATACTAACAAGTACAGCCTCAGTGGTCCAAAAAGCCCCAGTAATACTAACAAGAGAAGTCCCAGTAGTCCCGTTAATACTAACATTAGCAGTCCCTGTGATCCTAGTAGCCCCAGTAATACTAACAAGAGCAGTCCCAGTAGCCCAAGTAATACTAACATTAGCAACCCCTGTGGTCCCAGTAGCCCCAGTGGTCCCAGTAGACCCAGTAATAAAAACATTAGCAACCCCTGTGGTCCCAATAGCCCCAGTGGTCCCAGTAGCCCCAGTAATACTAACATTAGCAACCCCTGTGGTCCCAGTAGCCCCAACAGAAACCCTCACCGCTGGTCTCGCTGGAAGGAAAGGCGCCTGGCAGAGCGTTGTCGTCCAGGAGGCTTACTGGAGGGTTCTGCTGATTGCCGAACTGGATGTCCTCAATGGAGCGCTTGGTGCCTGGGGGACAGGAAGACATGTACGCTCTTGTGGCAGACACGGGGCGTTATAATGAGACATTCACCATGATTTATATTCTAGTAAATAACAGGAAGTTCTTCCATATGTGCGTTGTAAAGTGTGACTATATAGTGTGACATAATAGGGTAACATTTATTATTTGTTTGTTGGTAAGTAGCACGACTAACAACAAATATGTTTCTAGCCAGCTGTATAGCAAGATCAGGAGCACATATCTGATTTGGGAATAAAAAATCCATTATATCTCAAAATGGAATGCACATAGCAACCATTACTTTGCTTTAATATGTTCTTAACAACAAAGGTATAATGAAAGTATGACAACTAAGGGGCCGAGTAGAGTCAGCGTGTGGGGGCGACAGACCAACGTCACAACACTGCCAGTCACCGTCACCTGACTGCCTGAGCCAGCCACCCACCTCATCACTACACACACACACACACAAAATATATATTTTTTTTACATAACCCATGAATATTTATTGACATACACATAAACTATAATGTTATGAAATATACAATGAAAAACAGTAACTAGAGACGCGAAGGGCAGCTGACAGATAATGTGACTCACTTTCCTCATTAATTTTTAACCTTTATTCTATTAACGTCAACAGAATGGAATAAATTGTAAATCTCTCTGTAGCTGTCAGTGAGTATGTCAAGACAAGTCTTCGTGAGGGTGGTCTCTAAACTGGTCACAACAGAAAACACAGAAAATAATCCGAGTGCTGTGATGATAAATCTTTGACCCCTAAAAAGATAACAATAAAATATAACTTTTAAAACATTTCTTGCGTATCTTTGTAAAAAAAAACATCTTTAATGAGGAGGTTATAGGGTGAAATACCTGTGTGCTGTGTGACCACCTACTATACAAACTAAAATGCGTTGTAAACAATACAAAAGAATAAGGTTTGTGACCGTGTGGCAACAAGTGACTGTAGTGTCATACCAAGTTTTAAATCGGTTGATCTGAAAACAAGGGAATGTCATGAGATTTTGACTGTTAATAAAAAAAAAGATGGAAGAAGAAATAATTTTGTTCCTATGATAAGGGGGTAGACATTGATAAATTCTAATAAATAATACCTCACTCATCCATTTTAATTCCTTTTATTTATTTTTTTTATCATTTCAGCACTTATCAACTTACAAGCCGTTCGGGCGTTGGTAACTTGGTATATTCAGTGGAAGTACAGCAGAAAACCAGTGACCAGGAAACCTGTGATGTTTAGTAGGGCCACACTGAATAACACCTTTCTCAGGTGTGCCCGGGCCAAGTAGGACTCGAGCCTGACCTAAAATGCAACCCAGCTAACGCATGACGTCATCGGGAAGACAGGCCGAGAGACCACGTCCTCAGTCGGTTGCAGCCACTCAGGTGAAAACCGGTGTCCTCTATTTGTGCAGTGTTTGGGTTTAATTCTGTATTCAAATGAGAGGGGAATATACGCTACCATACATTTTTTAAAGATGAAGAACTAATATGCAAGTGGATTAACATCTGCAAGAGAAAAGTTAACATCAGTACTGACATCACCAGGAAGTTTTCCCTTGAACCCTCTCCTACGTCTCACCCTTTATAAACAGAACATTCATGGATCCACTTACAGTACTGTACTGTGTTATCTCAGTATCTCACACAGAAAATAATACTAGTAGAGTGTCTAATCTTGCATATAACTTTAGCTAAGGACACCAATCAGTGCAGTGGCTGATACAGAATATATATGCAGTAACAGAGATGGAAAGGTTAAAAGACAAACAATGCTTTTCAGTTTTAGCTTTGTATTTAAGGCAGTTATAGACGAGATACCTGCTGCCGATTTTTCGTAAAAAATTATTATAAAAATTATGCACTTTCAACAAATGTTGAAAAGTGGTTGTTTTTAAATTTAACCTAACCCAACTTTAGTTGATTAGAACAACAAGTGATAGAAGCAGTGTTAAAAGACCATATCAACCAAATAAAAAAAATAAAAACTAACCATACCTAACTTCCAAGCCGTGGGGCTCCGCCCCCCTCCCGGAGCCTCTGGTGTAATTTTTCGTGTTTTTGTGGACTTCTGCACTCCTTCTTTTCCTCCTCTCTTCCGACCTGATAACTCTATAGCTAACTCTCCCCCTGACAAAGCCAATCTCTTTGGCACCTTATTCTTCTCTAATTCCACCTTAGACGATTCCCACTGTATCCTTCCTACCCCTGCTCCTCCTTCTGAACCTATGCACTTTCCTATAATCTCCACTCGCAGGGTTACCGGTGTGTTATCCAGGTTGGATGTGAGTAAGGCGCATGGACTGGACGGAATACCCCCTCGTGTTCTGAGGAAGTGTGCTGAAGCTCTGGTCCCTGTGCTTGCTCGCCTCTTTCGCCTCTGCCTCAAAACACAATCTTTTCCTTCTTCTTGGAAGCATGCCTTGGTTTTGCTCATCCCGAAGAGGGTTAAACAATTCCAATGCCCCTGAATATCGCCCCTTTGCCCTAACTTCATCCCTCTCTAAGATTGTCGAAACTATCTTGAACTCCCATTTTCTCCGTCACCTTGAACTCCATTCTCTTTTGTCGGATCACCAGTATGGCTTTCGCCAGGCGAGATCTACTGGTGATCTGCTCTCCTATTGCACCATCATTGGTCATCTTCTCTTAGGGATTATGGGGAAACTTTCGTAATGGCCCTCGACATCTCCAAAGCATTTGACAGGGTATGGCACAAGTCTTTGCTTTCAAAACTTCCCTCTTTTGGTTTCTCTCCCCAACTTCACAGTACAACTAATTCTATCCATTCTTACACTGATGATTCTACTCTTCACTCTTCTTCACATTTTACCCTTCCTCCTAAATCTCAAACTAGGTCTATTTCTAGAGGTGATATCATTACCTCTATCAATGCGGATCTGTGCAGCATCTCTGAATGGGGAGGTACAAACTTGGTAAAATTCAATAGTAATAAAACTCAGTATTTACCAATTACGCTCTCTAAATTAGATGATCTCCCACCAATTACATTTCAGGACGCTATCATTCTGCCAAATTTTGAAATAAATATGCTAGGCCTCACCATTTCCTTCAATATGTCCTGGAAATCACACATCCTCAACATTGCTAAGCCTGCCTCCCGAAAGTTGGGAATGCTGCACAGATGCCGTAGCTACTTCACTCCTGAGTAGTTGCTCCAAGTATATAAGGGATTCATTCGTCCTTTAGTCGATAATCTCTCTTCCCTTTCTCTTCGCCGCAATGTTGCTTCACTCTCTCTCTTTTACAGATACTTTAACGGGCAATGTTCGGTGGATTTTGCATCTTGTGTACCCCCGGCAAGGCCGTGGGCTCGTAACACACGTCTTGCCCGCAGTCCCCACCGCTACTCACTGAACGTGTCTCTTGAGCAAGCTCCTCACCAGACGGCATCTCCAGCACCAGACTGTCTTGTATATAATATATTTTATATAAGAAAACCACCACCTTAGAGTTTCCATCCATCCTGAGTGCTAGACAACATAATATCACGAAACCCTACAAATGGTGGCCCCGGAAAAACGCACTCACACAGGATGGAGGACAGACGGATCTCTCTACCGACCTTCAACCACAACGTCGAGGATTGGTTAGATCATGTGGAAGCAATCCTTATTAGCTCACAAGCTACTGACGAGCAAAAGTACGGTGCCCTGCCCTCCTCCTTGCCCACGGAAGTCGCCACGCATGTATCACGGACTACTTCCAACCCTCCAGAAAACAACAAATTCGCCACCCTGCAGGACGCCTTAAACACGCATTACCGACGGACCCGCCCCAGTCTCCTGCAGAACCTATCTTCTATCTCCCTTGGAAACTCAACTCCGGGACTTCTCTGGGAGGAGATGTGTAGGCCGAACTCCGTGCACGCAGACAGACTTGCCGAACCTATCCTGCGCCAGCTTCACGCACAAAAGCTCCCCACACAAGTACGTATCACCCTGTCCGCAGTAGATTACTCGTCGACACCTGAACTTTACGCAACCGCAGCAGATAGAATATTCAACGAATACACTGCTGTGTGCCATGCTACCGCAAACCACTCAGTGGTCGCACCTCCACTTAGCCCCGGTTTCGTCAACCTGATCAACGCTCCTCAGAGAAGTAGCATTCCACCAGACAAGCAAGACATCAGGGACCTGTTGCAAACTTTGAACCGCAGGATGGACACCATTGAACAGCTCTGCTTCTCCATGCCTGTTTCTTCTCCTGTTCCTGCCCCACGCACTGTGTCCTACCAACTCCAACACCCCCGTCCTGCCCCAGACCCCTCCGCCAGCCCCCAGCACAATGTACCTACCTTCTGTTGGTACCATCAACGATTTGGCGCTAAAGCTAGACGCTGTGAGGCTCCCTGCAACTACACGGCGAAACAACATCGACGGAGACTGGTAGGCGCCGTAACCTCCGCCACTATCAAGCAGCACATCACACGCCTTACTGCTGACCTTGACCACTTCACTCCTGCTGCCCGTGACGACCTACTACAAACACTACATCAGGCGGTTTCTGCATTCAAGGCTACTGCCCCATGCCAGCCTTCCCACCGCCCTGAACACATTCATCCCGCACCTCCTCCGCCAGTCTACCCTCCATTGCCACGTAGAGCATCACCTCGCCCACAACATTTCTGCATACCTCTTTTCATCCTCAGGTACCTACTGCTCCTGACGACCCCGCAGCCGGCCCTAATGACCCAGATACCCCACCCGGCCCCCCTCCACCTGAGGCGATAGAAGCACCACATTCCTCGCCAGTACAACCTTCTCCTATCCTCAACCCTCCTTCTCCCTCTGCTTCTCCCACAGATCTCGTGCCTCCAGACAGAGTCGTCTCCCGCAGCGGCCGACTGATCCACACCCCTGCCCGTTATATCTCACATGTGAGATACAACCCTGCCGACAACAAGTCTCCTGCAGCGCCCGGAGGGAAGGGGGAGTATTGTAGTGGATCTCTCCCCTACAACTGCGTATCCGCATTCCAATGCGACAGTATCCTAGCCACCAGCGAGCTGTTGGGGGGGGGGGGGGGCATCACCTGCTACGTCTGCCCTAGCAACGGAGTCAAGAAACCGGCGAGTTCCCACGGGTTTACTTCCGGCTGCTGTGTATATAAGCTCGCAGTCTCTCCATTGACATTCATTCGCAAGGTGGATAGCCCACCTGCTGTTAACCTCCTCCTCTATTTCCCACTTCTGAACTTTACCTTGTACTGTACCCTTCTTGCACTCTCAGAGCAAATGCTCTCTTCTCTCCGTATCACCGACCACCTGACATTCATTCTGCCCTACTTTCCTGAACACACAACACCTCCTCCAAGCAAGCTCCACGCTGTCCAGCTCTCATTCAACCTGGAGGACAGCAACACGCAACATCTCTCACGAAGCTCCTGCACAGATACCTCCTCAAGCACGCTACTCACTGAACGTTCTCTCTTGAGCAAGCTCCTCACCAGACGGCATCTCCAGCACCAGACTGTCTTGTATATAATATATTTTATACAAGAAAACCACCACCTAGAGTTTCCATCCACCCATCCTGAGTGCTAGACAACATAATATCACGAAACCCTACAGTCTTTCAGATGAAGCCAGCTGTCACAAAAAGCATTGTGATGTATGTATATAAAGTTATAATTTATTGTTTGGAAGAAAATTAATATTAGGCCCAGGATAATGGACGAGTTGACGGTCACCATTTTTATTTATAAAAAAGCGCTTCAACAAGTAAAAAATGGGCCGAATTCACTACGGTAACCATATTTTCTAATAAAGTAGGCCAGAAAGTATAAAAAATAAGGGTTAAAGTTGCTCAAAAATCACGTGACTGTAAAACGCCCAGTGATTGGCTGTGACGTCACTGGCTGGTAGTGAAGCCGAGTGCAGTAGTCAACCAATAAATGTGCGCACTTTGACAGGCACCATTGACCAAAATTAATGTTCAAGGGAAGAAAAATGTATCGATGGTGCTTCTTTCCAATGTACAACAGTACGGACAGAGCCACATCAGGAAATACATTCGTTACAGTACGGAGGGAAATGAAGAAAAGGAAGATTTGGTGGCTTGTTGCTCGCCGAGAGTTCCTCATATCAGGGCTCTACTTCTACTGTTGTGAAGATCATTTTATTGTGAGTACAGGTATCAAGTTAATATATACTGTAATGTAGTTAATGTAGGTAAAAATAAATTAGTTATCTGGTATAATCGTGTGTATTTGATTGTTGGGTGCCAGAAAGAGGCATAGAAAGATGATATACTGTATTTTGATAGTGGATATTAAAGCACTCCTCACTGATTTCCTAGTTTTTGAAATCAGGAAAGCACTTGGAATAACCTAGGCCAGATAATTTGCTTTTGTCAATCAGAGATAGGCTGGGGATAGCCAGGAACATGCTGAGGTGCCCTAGGGACAGGCCGGTGCCAAACATTTCTTCCTTAACTTCTACCTTTTGTAGGTAAGATTTCATTTGGTTAGGTGAGGTTAAATTATAATGCCTTAGGTCAAATGTTGCTTCTTTTTAACTTTCTGATGTTCCTTTCACTATCCTGCCATGTTCGTTATCATGAGGTGAAAAATATAAACTTCCGCCATTTAAATGATTGCTTAGACTTATTTATAATAATTTTTACCAAGGCATAATTTAGTATAATAAATTTTATGAACTAGGTGTTTTGATTATTTTCTATTCCAAGCAACAGATATTTTGGCAAGTTTAGGAAGAATTTCTTGTACCTGTATATTGGTGTATTACCTATGTAAGAATTGTCTTGAATGTTTTGCATCATTTTTGTTATAATTTACTGATGTAGTGAAAGCCTAGATCATTCTAGAGCCTTCCAGGAGTATCTTGTTCCAATCTGCAACTCTTGGGTGATGCTAGGATGTTCTGGGCGCCTCGGGAGATATATAAATAGCACCAGCGAGGCGTCTGGGTGGTAGTCACTATCATTCGCCAGCCAGCCTTCGCCGTGAACGGACTTCTCTCAAGACCCTTCACTGCCTAAGCCAGCTAGCCTTTGTCTCTTACCCAGTAGCTGTAACATCATTGGTAACCGACCACCACCGGAAGCCTGTTGATGGCGACCCGCCTGTTACGGACTACGCACTAGACCACCACTCCAAGCCTGATCGCCCCTACTAGGGCCCAGCGAAACCAGACATACCCCGTGAGCGCTCTGGACTGCCTGAGGCAGCAGAACTCCCCACGGGTAGTGTGAGTGACCCACACTCCTGCTGGAGGGCTGCTGTCGGCTGTCGGTCCTGACGTGGTTTGGGGGTCTTTCCCTCCCACGCAGTCTTTCCTTTTTTCGCTCAGGCCTGGGGACCTGCACCCTCAGAGGTGTATCCGTCCTCAGGTCCCCCCCCCCCCCTGTAAGTTTTCACCTCCCTCCCAGGAGTTTGTGAAAAGGAAAGGGGGCCGGAGCCAATACCACCGCCGAGCCTTCCTGGGTAACCGTGATCGTGCGGGTCCACCCAGAGAGGGGGTTGCTATCCCTCATCCTCCAATTAGGTACACTAGGCTCGTGCCTCACATAAGCGAGCAGCTTTAACACTAGGATAGTAGGTTCGCCATACAGGGCCACCGGGAGACACACACACATACATACACACGCACACACACACACATACACACACACCTCTTCGGGCGGATGACAACAAGAACGACGCAGCAATGACCAGGACTACGGATAACAGGATTCGGGTGCGCTCCCTTCGGGGAGGAGTACCCGAAAAAAAAGAAAAGAGTCGTTAGGCACAATTCCATGCTCACGCCTAGGAATCAAATTCGCCACACTAAAAAAGCAAAGGACTCCTTCATAGTTCTTTGCACAGAAGAAAAGGACGTCGATCTCATGTTATCGTGAATCGATAGATGCACTAAAAAGAGAAAACTTTGAAATAGCCATCCAACCACAGCTTAAAGCTAAGAAGTCAATAGTTATCAAGAGATTGGATAAGACCATTACTAACAAATCACCAATTGAAATATCACAAGAAATAGAACAGAAAAACACAGGGGCTAAAGTGGAAGAGGTGGTTCTGTTCCCCAGGGCTCCAACGATGATGAAAGTGAGATTCATAGAAATCGCCATGGCCCAGAAGGCACTAGAAAATGGCATTTGCATCTATCACTACCACCTTTCTAAAGACCAAATTGAAAAAGAAAATTTATATCCCAAAACACCTTGCTGGATATGTTATAAATATAACCACGTATCAGCCAATTGCCCCAATAAAGACAAAAAGTTCTGCTCGGAATGTGGAGCTGAAGGACACACATTCAGGGAGTGTAACAGCAAAGAAAACCCAAAATGTCTGAACTGCAAAGGACCTCACTGTACTTTAGCAGCACGCTGCCCAGTAAAAGGACATCATTAAAGACATGAAAGAAAAGGAAAAGTCGAACAAACATATAGAAACTGACCCAACCAAAACCTATGCTGCAATGACAAAGTTGCAAGACACCACCTCTAAAGTGTTAGAAAAAACAAAAGATAAAGCCAACGCAGAAAACACTTACCTGAAGCTAAGTGAAGGTCTTTCCTTCACCATACTAACCACACTGATACATGCCCACATAAACAACGTGGCTAAACCAGGTACATTTGGAAGAACTGTCAGAGAAATGTTTGCAGCGAACAACCTACCACAGGTAAAATTCCCAGACGATGCTCCATCAGCAGACATTTTCAAAATAATAACCGAAAACAGTCGAGGAATCACCAGCAAGGATAAGGAAGATAAAATAACACAGCAAGAAGATTGCAAAGGAGAGGAGACTGAAATGGAAACAACCCATTCCCAACTAACACAACACACTACGAGACCCTAGAGAACACAACCACCCAATCAGCGAAGTCGCCACCAGTAAAACCACATAGAGAGATCCCCACTGGTCAACGGCCAACCGACGCCGGAGAAAGCATAGGAATCAGATCTTACTCAGTCAACTCCCAGGTAACAGTAACAAATGAGAGATTGCTAAAAGACATTCAAGAAGGAACAACCAAATACACATACGAAGACAACGGGGTAGAAAAGGGACTCATAGAAACACTAATACGTGGAGGAAGAATAAGCAGCAAACATAATAAAATCGAGAGCGTAGACCTAACGAAATTCAAGAAAATAAGAACAGGACTGAAGGAAGAGAGACAGAGACACTACCCAGGAGAAACCCGAGCAACCAAACAACACGCACCAAGTTCCCGCGACCCACGATTACGCAAAACAGAACACAGAAACTAATACAACACAACGTCCTGGCCTGGACACATACAAGAAAAACAGAACTAACAAACATATACAACAACATAGACCCAGACATAATTCCCATAAACTCACACGGACGAAAAAACAATGACAAAATAAAACTCTTCAACTATTACACACATCAACTGAACATACACGAAGAATTTAGCGACGGAGCAGCAATAGCCATCAAAAGAAACATCAAATACAAACTCATAGACAACTTCCAAACCAACTTCTTAGCAGTCGAAATCAATACAACTAAAGGCCCAATAACAATTGGTACAACATATTTACCTTGCCGATGACAAACATTCCCGACTGGTGACTTATTAATACTAATGAGACGTAACACACCAGCATATTTTATAGGAGACCTAAACGCGAGACACACCATACTCGGACACCGAACCAGAAACCAAAGGGGGGAGATAATACACGACTAATTAGAAAGCGGCAACATCACACACCTTGGCCCAGATTTCGAAACCTACATAGCTGCAGGAAACACAGGGAAGCCGGATATAGTTCTGACCAATAGACACCACCATTTGAATACACACATGAAACCTGGACCAACCACCACTAGCGATCACCTGCCCATAATTATCACTCTATCAACATCACCAATACAAATCCCCTCCATCCATAGATTCTTTTTCAACAGAGCAAACTGGGAGGGTTTTAAGGCAGAACTCAACACAAACGAACAAATACATCTACACAACAAAAACACAGCAGACATTGACATAGCCCTGGAAGCATGGTACACTAATGTCACCACAGCCATGGAAAATAACACCCCCAAAACATCTTACCGTACACTACCCCACGCACAATTAACACACGAACAGAAGATAATCCAGACAAGACTGAATAACTTACAAGAACATACAAATGCACACGGCTGGAACCAAGAAACAATAACTCTTTTCAGAAACCTAAAGGAAGAGCTGGAAGAGATATGTAAACAATCACACAACGACAAATGGAACCAGCTAATCACAAACACAGAGGCCGACTATCACAATCCAAAACTCTTCTGGAGTAAAATAAAACACCTAATGGGCACTAATTCCATAGATGACAGCCATCTTACAGATGAAAACGGGGCAAAAGCTACAGAATCTGTAGGCAAAGAACTGATTTTCAGAAATTTCTGGAGTAACATATATAAAATCACAGAGGAAAACAGAAACTTCTGTAGAGTAACAGAACAGATGGTAACAACACACCTTACACTAAACACAGAGAAATGGCAACCACCAAGAACAATAGACCTCAGCATACTAACCAGTGCAGACACATTAACCACGCCAATCACCACAAAAGACATAACAAACATAAAAACCAGTTTTAAAAATAAAGCACCTGGACTAAGTCAGGTAAACAAAACTGTCCTTCAAAACATACCCACAACACTAATAAAACAACTTACACAGATCTTTAACGCCTCACTAACAACAGGACACTTCCCCACGAGATTCAAACCAGTCAAAATCAGACTCATGCCCAAACCCGGAAAAACCCAACTAGGCCGGAAAATTACAGACCTATTATGGAGCGACTGAGGGCGTCTGGAGCCTCCATTGTCCACATAAGCCAACTCAAATAAGAACCCTCACATGTTTGGCTGGGGATCGATGGATGATTGTGGGCTTGTTGACTTCGATTTTGAAAAAATACCTGTAGTCTCCCAGTTAGCAAGGCATTTTGCTTGTCTGAAAAAAGTATTGTTGATGGAGCAGAGGGATTTAGCAAGTTTCGGGGAGATTTCCTTGTAGAGCTTAAATGGAAGTAGTAGAGCGCTTAATCCTGACACTGTATAGCCGTCCGATGACTTCAAGTTTTTGCTCCATATCAAAGGATGAAGGGACTGGAAGATAAACTGAAAGACAGGTGGTGCCAAAACTGGGCAAGGTTCTGAAATGTAATGGTAAAGAATAACCATTAATTTATTAAAGAGCGTTTTCATGTGAATGATGGCTGAGGAAAGGGAGTGTGTGTTTTTGCCCTCTGGAATTTATAGCACCTTGTGGGTCTTTTTTCATATGGTCTTACCAAGTTGTTCTCCCGTCCCAGCAGTACGGTGCTTGGTAGTTGCTTTGTATAACTGACAAGTTCCGTTATGCTAATCAGCTTCCGTACTGTGAGCTGGTCTCCAAAAAGCTAGGCCAGCTTTTCTTTCTCAAGAACATAAGAACATAAGAAAATAAGGAGTTTCCAATAGGCCGGTTGGCCTGTGCATGGCCCCAAAATCTATCTAGCCTCATTTTAAAACTTTCCACCGTCCAAGCACTCACTACAAAGTTACTAAGCTTTTTCCACTCATCTACTACACTATTTGTGAACAAGTTTCTTCCTATCTCCCGCCTAAAACTAAACTTATCCAACTTAAATCCGTTGCTACGAGTCCTATCCTGCATGGATATTATAAGAACTTTCTCTATATCTCCTCTGTTTATTCCTTTCGTCAACTTAAATACTTCTGTCATATCTCCCCGTACTCTTCGTCTTTATAGGGTATGCAATAGGGTGTGTCAATTTAGGGGGTGAACTGGCTAAATTGAAAATCGAGTAATTTGGTAGCAATTTATTGTAGTCTTTAAGCATGCAAAACAATATTCTGGCATAAATTTTTTTTTATAATAAGTCCTACCTACATCAAATGGATTTTTAAATGTACATATTTGTGAATTTATAACATAACCAGCGTTTGCACACATGTTACTGTTTCAAGTTTCAAATTATTATATTTTATTATCCGTAGTCTATTTGAAAGTAACCAATGCCTTCATACTCTCTTTGCTTTGGTTTCTTGTCATCAGTAGTCTGCTTGCTATTTGTGCTTTGATGTAACCTTCTCGCCTCTCGTGGCTGTAAACATGGCCCGCTGCTTCTGTGACCATTTTCACACATCTCTCCACACTTTGAGTGTGGGAAGGCCACTTCGGCACCTGCATTGGAGTCTCTTTAAGGTTTCTCAATTCTTGGCTAGTTAGACTTGTTGTCAATGGTGGCTCTAAGACTTCCAAACTCAAGTCAACCAATTCTGACAATTTGGTGGCATTGACGTTTATTGGGGGATCTTTTCTTGAATGAAACGAACAGTCTCCCAACTGGTCGTCATCTATTAGCGTTCCTCTAATCTTTAGAATGACTTCTACAGCCTCGGTTCGGAGATTGGTACATTGACTGCAAAGCATTGCTTGCAAAACTGCTTCTGATCGAGCATACCAAGCGGACATTCTTGCCACAGATAACACGATGTCCCTCACTACCTTCCTCTGTGTTCTTACTAGCTGCAATTGAAACAAAAGGTGATTGGGCCCATCCACCCACATAGGATTAAGTTTCACACTAAACCACTGGGTAAGATAAACTCCAATAATAAATTCAACAATTAACCTCAAATTCTTCAGCACTTTGCCCTTCAATTCGCGTTTGGAAATCCAAATCCTGCAGAAACGAAGAGCTGTAGTTAACCAACGGCTGTGACTGACAGGTCCAATCTCCAAGAGAGCCAGTGACTGAGGCACTTCTCCTGATCTTATTGCTTGGGCAATACGATAAGCATAGGATTGATCTGTGCTGAGATCTTTGATGACTCCTTCAGACAACGCCGGAAGGGGAGGGCCAACTTCGACCTTTGGAAAGGTTGTATTTATTTCTAGTTGTGTTGCTTCATCCAGCATGATGCCAAGGGGACCTGACCACTTGTTGTTGCTCTTTGTAGGACCATCAAGTTCCTGGATGAGATGACGAAGAGGTAGCTCGCCTGTATGTAAATCACATACAATCCAAACAAGTCTTCTTCCTAGTTTTTTCTCTAAATGCGTCATTACACCCCCCTGCCATCCGGTGTTCACTGCAGTTGAATCTCCACCAACAGCCTGCAGTGAACTGCCAAGTCCTCTCTCCTGAACCCAACATAAAATATGATCAGCAATGACCTCCGCATGTTTCTTCCCTTCTACTTCAGTTTCGGGAGCAAAGTGAAACAAAAACCGACCACCAGGCTCAGAACAGACAGAGTAGTGTTCTTCTTTGATGAGACCTGGAAACTTTCTGTTCACTCCCTCTACTTCTAGCAAAACTTTTGTGTCATCTATTCTTCCATCAAACAAAAGACAGGAGAGCCCTCCCTCGCTTAAATCTTTTTCATGCTGATCAGATATTTCCTTCATTATTTTTTCTTGTGCTCTTCTAATTTTATTATGATCTATCACCAAAGATACATCCTCTCGGCTGATGAGGCCTGCATCTATCCAAGCGGCAGTTGCAATTTCTGCAGCCTCACGAAGTCCAGCATGGTGGCGAATACTAGCTAAAGCAATGTTTGAAATATTTCTTGTGTTGTATTTCATTTTCTTTGGTAAAGGTTCAGATGGCTCTTTGGAACTATCATCTGATGTTGCTTCCTGTTCATCAGAAGAACTATCAAAGAAGTGATAAACATCTTGACACAGCTCTTCCTCTCTTTGGATGGCTTCTTCACTCTTCATTTTCTTCTTTTGTTCCCTCTCTCGGATTTGTTCTCTCTTCTTGGCATTAGCAATCTGCTTCTTTGTTTCTGAATAATCTATTGAACCCATTTGCATACTTCCTTGGCCTTCTGCCTTTGTCCTCTGTGCCTTTATAAATTCAAGCTCTAAAACAGGGATCTTCTTTTCACGAGGACAACCACAATCAATGTGGGAATTATTTTCTCTCCTACCTGAGTGAGAACAGTTGGATTCAGAACATAATTGTATGGAGCACTTGCAGGCCAAAATGTCAAACAGAGTATCAAGTGTGTGCAGAAATTCATTTTTCCTGGCCAAGCTTCCTTTACCAAGTGATGTTTCAACTGCTTTGTGCCATAATTTCGTTAGTTTTAGCTCAATAGTTCGACACTGATTAATCACAGGTGGTTTGAATAGTGCATTAGCTTTTGTCCATTGATGCAGAAGAGGGACTATCATGTCATTTATGAGTTCTTTATCTGTATAGTTCCTTCTGTCCTTTGCATTTTTTTCTCGAAGGAGTAACCCTAATCTTAGCATGTCTCTCACTGTTGGAAGTTCTGATACAGGAAGCTCCTTCCCTTTACCAACTAGCAGGCTCAAGTGGGTTGACAACTGACTTCTTGTCTTCAATTTTGACATCTTCACACTATCTGACAAATAGAAAAATATTTCAATGTTTCATAATTCAATTGTTGTTTCAAAAACTATCAATTTGTTTATCAAAAATGCTGTAACAGAAATAACATAATAATTTCTTAGAACATAATGTTTTATACAATGATATAAGTAACTGCGACAATCAATGTGCCCTACTTACAATAATTAAAATGTAGAATTCGTCTGGTAGAGTAGGTGCAAGTGCAATGAGAGCAAACCACCGTCTATGATATCTAGAAGGAGAGTGAGCCGGGCGCCTTATCCTCACGCTTGGTACAAGTCAAAACAAGAATTAAACTGTCCCACATGGAGAGCCTGTTCATGTTCATGTTCTGACATGCATATTGTACACAAGCTATAGAACCATAAAATACTCCATAATCCATATGCTTACATGAGATTAGTTAATATCAAGTGAATAATTCTAATCAAGTCTCATTAATTTGTTGAAATACTGATATTTGAAACTTTAAGGTATAATTGATGTAGGTGAGGGTTATTTCAATTCATTTTTGTTTGCTAATCTCAAGTTTAGACATAAAGAGGCACAATATTTTGACTACCAAATTTGATTTTTAACATGTTGACAAAATTGACACACCCTAGTATGCAAGTTTAGTTTCTTTAATCTATCTTGATAGGGAAGGTTTCTAAGTCCCGGAATAATTTTCGTCATTCTTCGCTGAACTGACTCCAGTAAATTGATATCCATTCTATAATAAGGGCACCAGAACTGAACAGCATAATCGAGGTACGGCCTGACTAGCGCAAGATATAATTGCAATATGACCTCCGCACTCTTATTACTTATGCTTCTAGAGATGAAGCCTAATACTCTGTTTGCCTTATTTCGAACATCAACGCACTGTTTTCTAGGCCGAAGGTCCGGGCCTACAAGTACCACAAGGTCTCTTTCACAAGTCGGCTTCTCTAGTTCGATGTTGTTAAGGCTGTACGCGTTTACAATATTTGTTCTTCCAATATTAAGTACGCTGCACTTGCTGGTGTTGAATTTCATTGGCCATTTTTCTGACCACTCCTACAGTTTATTGAGGATGTCACCTTCGTTGGTGAGCTATTTCCAAACCAGTCATTATATATCTCGCCCCTGAATCTAGATTTGTTTAAATTAAAACCATTGCTACGAGTACCTTTTTATATCACCTTTCTTAAACCCTGACTTCCATTTACACACCTCGATCATATCGCCCCTTACTCCACGTCTCTCGAGGGAGTGCAAATTATGATGCTTTAATCTGTCTCTGTACTTTAGGTTCCTAATGCGCGGGATTAGTCTTGTCATCCTCCTCCGAATGCTTTCTAGGGATTCTATATCCATTCAATAGTACGGTGACCAGAACTGAACCGCGTGATCCAAGAGAGGTCTCACAAGCTCAAGATATACAGTAGTTTTCGGATAAACCCGCTAGTTTTGTAGCAAACACTCCTTTGTATGAACCCAAGTACTTTCTTGCCCTTGTTTCGATCAAATGCATATTATTGTCTTGGTTTAAGATCCCTACTTAACCTACTTATCATTACTCCTGAATCTTTCTCGTAATCGGATTTCTCGAAACAACTTTGTTCATCATTCTGATATCTGGTTTCTCTGTTTCCATCTCCTAGACTAAGTACTTTACATTTGATCACATTAAATTTCATCTGCCATTTTTCAGATCATGCGAAAAATTTGTTTAGATCGTCCTGTAGTTTTGAGGAGTCTTCGTCTGATTTAATTACACGCCCTCTTTTAGTGTCATCAGCAAATTTACTTATGTTGCTGTCTACGCCTATATCTATGTCGTTTATGTATATTATAAATAGTTATGGTCCAAGTACTGAGCCTTGGGGATGTTCCACTAGTGAAGTCACCCCAATCGGATTTAGTGCCGTTAATGCTTCTCGATGTTTGCTGTCCTGTAACTACACCCTAATCCATTTTCTAATATCTCCTCCAATTCCACGAGCCTACAATTTTCGTATTAGTCTTTCGTGGGGGACTCAAAATCGTGTCCGTCTTCCACTGATTTGGAAACAGTTGAGAAGAACGTTAATAAATTTGTCAGACATACAGTAGCTCACACAAATAGTCACATACAGTTATTCACTCATACAGTAACTCACACAAATATTAACATATAGTAACTCACTCATACAGTAACATATTGTCTCGGGAACGTGCTTATTATTTATATATTTATATTTACATGTCTGCATTATCTACAAGCCAAACTTCCTCCCTATTCAGACTATGAAATTTTTCTTATGTTATTGCATCATACCCATGGCTCACATAAGAACATAAGAAAATAAGGAGTCTGCAATAGGCCGGTTGGCCTGTGCATGGCAGCTCCTGTCGAGAGTTACTACCACTCTCTATCATCCATGAATCTATCTATCCTCCTTTTAAAACCTTCCAGCATTCCAGCACTTTCTAAAAAGTTGCTAAGCTTGTTCCACTCGTCCACCACCCTATTTGTGAACCAGTTCCTTCTTATCTCCCTCCTAAACCTAAACTTATGCAACTTTAATCCGTTGCTACGAGTCCTATCCTGCTCGGATATTATAAGAACTTTATCTATATCGCCTTTATTGATTCCTTTCACCCACTTAGATACTTCTATCATAGTCCCCCCGCACTCTTCGTCTTTCTAGGGAATGCAAGTTTAGTTTCTTTAACCTATCTTGATATGGAAGGTTTCTAAGTCCCGGAATCATTTTCGTCATTCTTCGGTGCACCGACTCCAGTGAATTGATATACATTCTATAATAAGGGCACCAAAACTGAACCACATAATCGAGGTGCTGCCTGACTGTTTGCCTTATTTCGAACATTAACGCACTGTTTTCTCGTAGGTCCAGGCTTACAAGTACCCCTAAGTCTCTTTCACAAGTCGACTTCTCTAGGTTGATGTTGTTAAGGCTGTATACATTGACAGTATTTGTTCTTCCAATATTAAATACGCTGCACTTGCTGATGTTGAATTTCATTTGCCATTTCTGACTACTCCTGCAGTTTGTTTAAATCGTCCTGCAGTGCATTTGCATCCTGCCCTGAATTAATCTGCCGCCCTATTTTGGTGTCATCCGCAAACTTGCTTATGTCACTGCTGATCCTGGTATCTAGATCGTTTATGTAGATTATGAACAAGAGTGGGCCCAGTACTAACCCCTGGGGAACCCCACTGGTTACACAACCCAACTCAGATTTAACACCATCTAAGCTGACCCTCTGTGTTTTATCGGTGAGCCATGATTTTATCCAATTTAAAACTTTCCCCTCGATATCACGAGCCTTAACTTTTCTCAGAACCCTCTGATGCGGTACTCTGTCAAACGCTTTGCCAAAGTCTTAGTAAATAACATAGTAATTTTCGTCATTATCTACTACCTCGAAGACTTTCTTAAAAAACGTCAGCAGATTTGTTTGACAAGATTTTCCATGTTGAGAGTCGTAGATTAATTTGCTTTTCTCTAGATGCGATCGGATGCTATTTGCTATAATTGATTCAAGAAATTTCCCCACTACTGACGTCAAACTAATCGGCCGGTAATTTGATGCTGATGCTCTGTCTCCTTTTTGAATATGGGTACTACATTTGCCTGTTTCCACAAGTCTGGCACAACTCTCGTGTCTAATGATTTTGTAAATAAATTTACTGTGCTTGGGACCACGTGGCGCCCACTCTATTGGGTGTTGCGTGGTATTTCATCGCCCACCGGAAGTCAAGGGGTAAAGTTTTAATTTTTTCTCTTCTCGTTGCAACCATGTTCAGTTCTTCAGTCCTGAGGATTTTGTGGCTAACTCATAAGTGGAATCAGTTAGCCGCCCACTGTGGCTTGGAAGTTCAGTCCACGCATAAGAAAGACGAGATTCGCTTTCTGGTGACGAGAAACCGATTCTGATTTCCACTCCCAACTTTGATTGTTATACGAGTGAGACTTGTGTAAATATTATCTTAAGAACATAAGAATGGAGGAAACTGCAGCGGGCCTATTGGCCCATACTGGGCAATCCCGTTTACACCCAACCCCTATTGCTCATATAAGCATCCAACCCATGTTTGAAGCTATTCAGCGTATTCGAGTTAATGATGCTATTTGGTAACATGTTCCAATCATCCACTACTCTGTTTCCAAACCAGTGTTTACCTATTTCACGCCTAAATCTAAATTTGTCTAATTTAAAACCATTGTTACGAGTTCGCTCCTGGTTGGATAGTTTGAGTACCTTTGTAATGTCCCCTTTGTTTAGCCCTGACTTCCACTTATACACCTCTATCAGGTCGCCCCTCGCTCTACGCCTCTCGAGGGAGTGCAAATTAAGATGCTTTAACCTGTCTCTATACTCAAGGTTCCTAATGCCCGGGATTAGTCTTGTCATTCTCCTCTGGATTCTTTCCAAGAATTCTATATCTATTCTGTAATACTGTGACCAGAACTGAACTACGTAATCCAGGTGTGGTCTCACAAGCGCAAGATACAGTTTTACGATGACTTTGCTAGTCTTGTAACTAACACTCCTTTGTATGAACCCAAGTACTTTATTAGCCTTGTTACAAGCAAAAACACATTGTTTACTTGGCTTAAGGTTCTCTTGCAGTCGGATTTCTCTATGGCATCGTTGTTCATCTGGTATCTGGTTTCCCTGTTTACATCTCCTATACTGAATACTTTACATTTGTCCACGTTGAATTTCATCTGCCATTTTTCAGACCATTCGAAAAATTTTTTTCCATCTTCCTGTAGTTTTGCGGAGTCCCCGTCAGATTTAATAACCCGACCTATTTTAGTGTCATCAGCAAATTTACTTATGTTGCTGTCTATGCAGATATCTATGTCGTTTATGTATATAATAAATAATAATGGTCCAAGTACTGAGCCTTGGGGAACTCCACTTGTGACGTTGCTCCAATGGGACTTAGTGCGGTTAATGCTCACTCGCTGTTTCCTGTCCTGTAACCACGCCCTAATCCATTTAAGGATATTACCTTTGATGCCATGTGCTTCTACCTTTCTAATTAGTCTTTCGTGGGGGACTCTGTCGAAGGCTTTGCTAAAGTCGAGATATACCACATCATAATTGTGCCCCTCGTCCACCGATTAGAAAACTGATGAAAAGAATGTTAATAGATTAGTTAGACAAGAACGTCCGCTTGTGAAGCTATGCTGGGAATCATTGATCAATCGGTGCTTCTCCAGGTGATTTCGAATAGAATTTGAAATGATTGCTTCCAATAATTTGCCTACTATTGATGTTAGACTGATTGGGCAGTAGTTAGAGGATAGTGATCTATCCCCCTTCTTGAAAATCGGTATTACATTCGCTATCCTCCAGGATTCTGGTATTACACCTGTTTTTAAGGACATGTTAAACAACTTTGCTAAGGGCATACTAAGCTCTTCCTTACATTCCATTAATACTCTGGCAAATATCTCATCAGGACCAGGTGAGTTATTAGGCTTTAGTTTGTCTATTTGCTTACTAACATCGTTACTAGTCACTACTATCTCGCTTAATTTGTTTTCTTCAGTATCTCTGAATAGAGTCGGTGCTTCGGGTATCATGTTTAAATTTTCGGTGGTGAAACTGTTGAAAAATATTTATTCAAATTATTGCTCATTTCTCCGTCATTATCAGTGAGCTCGCCAGTATCTGACCGTATTGGTCCAATCTATTCTCGCGTTTTAGTTTGATACATTTGGTAGAATCCTTTGGGGTTTGTCTTCGCCTCCCTTGCTATCCTTACCTCATTATTCCTCTTGGCTTTCCTTATCTCGGTTTTTACCCTACTCGCCAATACCTTATAATAATCCCGGAGGTAAGTTTCTCCATGATTTATCCTTCTACCTATGGCCTTCCTTTGGCCAATGATGTTCTTTAAATAATTATGCATCCATTTAGGGTCATTTTTGTCTGATCTGAGTTTTTTGTATGGTATGTTTTGTCTTTGTGCATTGAGTAACTCATTATTTAAATAGTCGTGGAACTCGGCAATCTCAGATCTCGTTATCAGGTCGGTGTCATCTGTCAGTTTCACGGTCAAGCGCGACACCCCCTCTCTCAGCTGTCTCTTTAAACTGTCAAAGTTTGCCCCTCTAAAATCTGGTACTTTAGTGGAATTTTCCTTACGTCTGCCTTGAAAATCTAACTGGAATCTAATTTCTTTGTGATCCCTGTTTGCAAGTTCGTTCCCTACCTCGACATTGCTAATGAGGTTTTCTCTGTTCGACAGAAGTAAATCGAGTATATTATTACCCCGGGTGGGTTCGGTTATATGTTGACTTAGGAAACAGTCCTGGATCGTCTCGAGAAAATCCTCTGATTCTGAGTTACCCGTAAGGTCAGTCCAATCTATTTGGCCAAGGTTAAAGTCGCCTACTATACAGACTTTGTTGTGTATGGAAGCCCTGCGCATTTCATCCCAGATAAGTCGCTCATTGCCTCTATCAAGATTGGGAGGTCTATATATTACTCCTGTGATTAATTTTTCTCTACTGTCGATTAATTCTATCCAAATTGTTTCTGTAATCCGCTGTTTTTATTTCCTTATTTATTTCACACTTCAGATTATCCCTAACATAGATTGCTACTGCGCCTCCTTTTCTGGTCTGCCTGTCCGTATGGAACAATTTGTAACCCGCAATTTGGTATTCGACCGGTAACTCACGTGAGTCTAGGTTGATCCATCTTTCAGTGAATGCTATTATATCGATTTTTTCGGTCTATACCAAGGCCCTAATACCATCCATTTTGTTTCTCATACTTCTACTGTTCTGGTAGTAGACATTTAAGTTAGTCGTGTTCTGAGTCCTCTCTTTACCGCGTTTAGTTTTAAACTCCCTGTCTAATTTAGTTTTGTCATCATTCCTAACACTATTTCCCTGTACTCTTTCACTTTGTTTACCAGCTCCCACTGCAGTCTCCTCCACCCCCGTGCCCATATGTTCCTTTGAACTGCCCCCTCTAGAGACCCAGCCAGGGTTGCGACCCCATCCATAGACAGGTGCACCCCATCCCTAGCATAAAGGTCCCTTCTGCCGTAGAAGTTGTCCCAGTTGTCAATGAATGGGACTGATATTGACTTGCAATATCTGTTAAGACGGTCGTTGACACCAACTGCCCTTGACAACCATTCACTGCCAACTCTCCTTCTAGGCAGGACACAGCATATGATAGGGATTCCTCCCTTAGTCCTAATACGATCTATAGCTACCTTGAACTTATCAAGAAGCTCCTCGTTCCTACACGGGCCAATATCATTGCCTCCTGCACTGAGGCAGATAATGGGTTTGTTCCCATTACCAGACATGATATTGTCCATCCTGTCAATTATATCTCCCACCCCAGCTCCTGGCAAACACACCCTCATCCTATTTTTGTTTTTACCACAAAAGGCCCTGTCCATGTACCTTACCTGTGAGTCACCAACAATTAAAGTTTTTATACCTTCCTTGTCATCCCTGTCCCTGACTGTACTAACGTCCAATTCGTCTATCAAGGGACTGAACGGGTTGGTACACGTAGCTGCTGATGTCATTGTTGACGTATCCTTGGTGTGTTTTTTCATCACCAGCTTGGTCTTCCCTCTTAAATGTGTCATTTTTCTGTTTGTGTCACCTTAGCAGTAGTCGGTAGTCTGCCAATTGTTGGTATCTAAGCCTTAATAGGTAATGATCTTGCCGGAGACCAAGTTTCACCTTGCCCTTGTGAAAATAACATTCTGGAGTTAGAAAGTAAATTTACTATGCTTTTCCCTCTTGTCGATGAGCCTTGTGATAGTCAAGATGTCCTCTCGGAGGATGACTCTCTCTGTAATTTCTTTGATGAGACCACTTATGAGTTAAATTCCACGCTACTTCTAGTCCTAATCACTGGAGCTAAACTCATTCAAGAGCAGTCTCGTGATTCCGATTTGAAACGGAACTATGATCACTTTATTGATGAATCTGATTTGGAAAATTTCCCGAAAGGTTATTACCTCAAGTCTGGCCTGGTCATGTGTAAATTTAGACCCTTAACAGCCCCTGAGAGACCGTCCATCAGATAGTCATTCCGAAGCCCTACAATAACACAGCAGCTGTTCCAAGAACTGTTTGCTAATATTAAGTTTTCCACGCAATTTCTCTTCTGTTTATAGAGATGATTGATAAAAATCACAACCGAATGACAATGAGTGTAAATATTAACACAAACACTGGTACACATGACCAGAGACTTACTGAGGTTCGCACATTGGTAAACACAAAGATGTCAAGGCAAGGGTAAACTATATCACTATATAGTCAATTGGAGTACCTACCCGCTGGTGACGGCGGGGACCCTGTGGCGGCTCCCAGGGCGAGCAACAGCAGCAGCCAAGCCGCCCGCACGCCCATCATGCTGCCCTCTCTCTCGAGTTTACACCTGCAGGAGAGTACAATAATTCAGTGACACATGAATAAATAGACACATGATAAACGGCTAAATGAATAAAGGAACACATGGAAAAGAGGTCAAGGGAATAAACGAACGCATGAATAAATGAGTACATGAATAAAGGAAATCGCGAATAAAATTTAGCACATAAATAAGGGGACACATGAATAGACGAACACATGAATAGAGAAACACGCGAACATAAAGAAAGACGCGAATATAAAGGAACACGCGAATATGAAGGAACAAGCAAATATGAAGGGACATGGGAATATGAAGGGACACATGAATAAAAGAACACATGTATAAAGGAATGCATGAATTTAGGAACAGATGAATAAATAAAAATATGAAGAAAGGAACACAGAACTTTGACGGGCAAACCAGCGGACAGCCCGTGCCCCGTAGTTGAGCGAAATCAGCAGACTGCCCGGTTGTTTGGCGCCAGGCATGAACCGACGACGACGGGTACTATACAAAATGATCACTATTGATATTTAAGTTATTTTATGGAGAGAGTCTTGTATATACGTTCTGGAGTGTATGTAATTACTTTATACATTAAACAGTTTATTTCTTTACACAACAGTGGTGTCAATCAATAATATTATATAAACAATCCAACCTGCAAGTAATCTTCCCTGAGTACTGCATATATAGCTCCACATGTTTCTGGTATTATGAGCAGGGTTGCCAGATGTACGACAAGCTTCACGGCCAACTTCACGCCATCTCACGGCCAAATCACCCAAAATTCGGCCAAATTTTTTGGATGGGAAGCACAAGGCTATTTTTGCAATCCACACAAAATAAAAGTATCCCCTACAATATCCACTTAAAATGTCATAATGAAGCCAAATTTTCACTTAGAATTGAGAGCCCAATAATTACATAAACATAATATCTATAATCTACAGTGAAGATTTACCTTAATCTGAAATGGTGGTGGAGCATGATAATGGTGGTGGAGCATGATAATGGTGGTGGAGCATGATAATGGTGGTGGAGCATGATAATGGTGTAAGCAAAAACGTCTAGTTCGTCATCGTCCTCTGGTTTGTTATATTTTCTACCACTGTCGTGGGACCGTTTCCATTTGCTAGTGGACATTTTGAAAACTAGCACTCGGAATTTCAGAAAGTAACTCAGATGGCTTTGTAAGCTCTGATGCTTAACCCATATGCTGAACACGTTCAGCCTGAACAACTCAAATATGAGAACTAACAACTAAGGTAGTAACTAGAAAGATCAGTTAGCTCAGTAGGTCACGTAAACATGTGAAGAGGTGAGGTCACTGATTGGGTGAGGTCATGAGAAGGTGAGGTCACTGAGCCAGCATTTTCATTGTGAAATTTGAAAATCTGCTAAACTTTTCTTCAAAATCCACTAGATGAGGAATTAATACGTGTTTTACAAAATTCGGCCAAAATACGGTCAAATAGTTTGACCGTGACCATCCATTTTTCCATGGCCAGGAGAAGTTTTTTACGGCCTAATTAGATAAATTTGGCCGTGGAAACGGCCATCTGGTAACCCTGATTATGAGTGACAAACTCTGCTTCGATATATCCTCGTGGTACACTACAGTGACGAGTATGTGCACCCAGTTGCTAGAAATCTGGGCGTTGCTTCCAGACGGGCTGCTGCTGCTGCCTCAGATGGGTATCTTCCTTTGCTATGTATGGTTCCACTTTAGCTAGGAGTGTGTAAAAGGCGTTGATATCCGTTCTCATGTAGTTGGTGAAATTACGCTCTGTCCTTACTTTTTTTTTTTTTTTTTTTTACAAATACAGCAATTAATATGCTATACAGCGCTATTTTCTTCTTTCCAACTGTGTTGCGCATCGTGATACCGCACTCAGGGGCTGCCGACCACCTACTTAACAGTGTGGACAACATCACAGTCATGCCCGTCAGACTGTGCCCAGTGGCGCACCCAGGGGGGTTTCCTGGTTGCCCGGAAACCCCCCTCCAGGTGCTGCATGTTGCGGCCTACCCATACCTGACCTGGCGACACCTTAGTAACACGAAGGTTAGGTCAGTTTACCTGACCTCACACCACGCCACGGTAACTTCCACCACTTCTGCCATTCCCACGCACCTGAATGCGCTTAATATACAGCACTGCCAGACAGTGTGAAATATTGAGAGACTGACAGGTCTGACATTACTGCACATGCACCGAGATATACCAGTGGATATAAACCAAGTAATTGACACATTTGCACAGAGAAATCCCAGGAAGATGAAATTTGCCAATGTACTTGCAGAAAAATAAAGGCAATGTATTTTACGGGTGTAAAAAAACTGCTTAGCAAATTTTATGAGCTCTGTTAATGTTCAATGTTCAATGTTAGTTAGTCATTGTATTCAAGTATTAAAATGCTTAAGGATTGTTTCACATTCGGTACAGTACTAACCATCTTATATACTGTACTCTATATTTAGTGCAGTAAATTCATGTATTTTAAAATTGTGTAAATAAAATATTAAAAAAAATTATGACTTCTATTATCCTGTAATATAAGTCTATATACAAAGATTAGGATGGTAAATTACACCATCTTCAACCTCAGATTATTTACTAAGATTCAGTGCAAATGGCGTCAAATATTGGTCAGATTTCAATTTTTTTCCGGGGGCTCACAGTGCCCCTCACCGGACCGGCCCCCCCCCCCCCCCAGCTGAAAGGGCTCGCTACGCTCGCCAGACTTCTCAGTAATTTGGAAACTCCTCGTACTCAATTTGTGGGTGCCCGGTAAGGGCACAGTCCGCCAGTCACTGTCCGATAGTGTGGACGGGGCTTATAAAGGAACACATGAATAAAGCAAGACATGGATAAAAGAACAAATGAATAACGTGTCACATGAATAAAGTCTCACTTCCCTCCGTCTGGGTCAACGCCATCTGAGTGTCAGTAACATCACCACCTTGCCGCCTGGGGTCAACACCATCTGGTGGTCGGCAAGTTAGCAACACTACCTTGCCTCATCACGACGTTGGAGCAAGAGTCAGAAGCAACCGCTGACCTCGGGGGTCGGGGTCCTCAAGTCGGTGAGGTATGAACAGAGATACTGACAGAACGTATGCTAGCACTTTGTAAAACCTGAGTTAAGTACTGCAAATGTGATATGTCTATGTTCAGTGTATAACCAAATAAGCTTATGCAATGTACATTATTGGCGTGACAATAAACGTGAGTGTTTATGTATTATGTAATGAGGACATTCGTGTGTGTTCTTCGCTCTTGCCGCTCTCCTCACTCTAGTCCCATAGCTTCCTGTCTATGCATATCATAATTCCAACACTATTCAATGAATTTTTATGTACTACAAATCTCACCTGCAAGTAATCTTCCTTGAATACTTCATACATGGCTTGACAAGTTGCAGGTATTATGCGAGACAAACTTTGTTTTGATATCCTCGTTCTATACTGAAGTGACGTGTAGGTGCACCCAGTTGAAAGACATATGAGCGTTGCCTCTAGATGAGCCTCTGCAGATAGACTCTCCCTCATATTGGTATCCTGTTTTTTTATATATGGTTCCACTTTCGCTAGAAGTTTGTAAAAGGTGTTGGGGTCCATTCTCATGTAATTGGTGAAGTCTTGCTCATGTCCATCTTGCAGTTCACGTAAAATCGTGGCATGACTTCCCAATAATTTTCTTCGACCTAACCACTCTTTGCACCAACCGCTTTTCTGCATTTGGTTCTTCTTTTTGCACATAGCAGCAATTATTATAGTACACAACGCCATGCTCTTCGCTTTGACTGTCCGGCGATTATACCTGTGACACACCATGGTGATCGTACCGCACCCACCACTGCCGACCACCTACTAGCTACTGGCGCCGGACTATGACTGCCGCCAACCACCCCCGTGTGTACAACAACACACAGGCTTTGCCCGGTAAACGGGCACAGCCCGCCGGGCACTGTTCGATCGTGTGGACGGGGCTTAAAGGGTTACATGAATAAAGGAACACTTAAAGGAACACGAATAAAGGACGACATATAAGGGAACCTTTAAAGGAACACATGAATAAAACAACACATGCGTAAAGTGACACATGGATAACAGGAACACTTACAAAAAGACACGAATGAATAAAGGAACACTTGAATTATGGAACACATGAATAAAGGAGCACTTACATCAAGGGACACATGAATAAAGGCACACTAGGATAAAGAAACACAGTGTTGTCATTCAGATTTAACTGTTACCCAGTTCAAGATAAGGACAGGCCAAGGTGCAAATATTACAAGGGAAATTGCAATGGGATAAGGGAAGAGATGAGGGGTATCAACTGGCCTGACTTATTAAGGTACAAGCACGCAGACACTACGCTGAATATCATAACTAGTAAAATGACCCATTTGATCGATAAATATATACCCAAGACGAAACCCAGTGCTTCTAGGAATACGAGGGGATCACTACAAATGAACCATCCGGCGGTCGACAAAATTAAGAAGAAAACCCAGAAATTAAAGACGTGGGTTGGGTCAAACGATGAGCAAGAAAGGAGGATGTATGCAAGAGCCAGAAACCAACCAAAGATAGAGTGTAGGAGGGCTGAAAAGGAGTTCCAGAGGCTGGTTGCAACACTAACACTGCAGCACGTGTGTATAATAACACTAACACTGCAGCACGTATGTATAATAACACTAACACTGCAGCACGTGTGTACAGTAACACTAACACTGCAGCACATGTGTATAGTAACGCAAACACTGCAGCACGTGTGTATAATAACACTAACACTGCAGCACGTGTGTTATAGTAACACTAATACTGCAGCACGTGTGAACAGTAACACTAACACTGCAGCACATGTGTACCATAACACCAACACTGCAGCACGTGTGTATAGCAACGCTAACACTACAGCACGTGTGTATAATAACACTTACACTGCAGCACGTGTGTACAGTAACAATAACACTGCAGCACATGTGTATAGTAACACTAACACTGCAGCACGTGTGTATAATAACACTAACACTGCAGCACGTATGTATAATAGCACTAACACTGCAGCACGTGTGTACAGTAACACTAACACTGCAGCACATGTGTATAGTAACGCTGACACTGCAGCACGTGTGTATAATAACACTAACACTGCAGCACGTGTGTTATAGTAACACTAATAGTGCAGCACGTGTGTATAATAACACTAACACTGCAGCACGTGCGTATAATAACACTAACACTGCAGCAGGTGTGTAGAATAACACTAACACTGCAGCACGTGTGTAGAATAACACTAACACATCAGCACGTCTGTATAATAACACTAACACTGCAGCACGTGCGTACAGTAACACTAACACTGCAGCACGTGTGTAGAATAACACTAACACATCCGCACGTCTGTATAATAACACTAACACTGCAGCACGTGTGTATAGTAACACTAACACTGCAGCACGTGTGAATAGTAACACTAACACTGCAGCACGTGTGTTATAGTAACACTAATAGTGCAGCACGTGTGTATAATAACACTAACACTGCAGCACGTGTGAATAGTAACACTAACACTGCAGCACGTGTGTATAATAACACTAGCACTGAAGCACGTGTGTATAGTAACACTAACACTGCAGCACGTGTGTATAATAACACTAACACAGCAGCACGTGTGTTATAGTAACACTAACACTGCAGCACATGTGTATAGTGACACTAACACTGCAGCACGTGTGTATAATAACACTAACACTGCAGCACGTGTGTATAGTAACACTAACACTGCAGCACGTGTGTTATAGTAACACCAACATTGCAGCATGTGTGTTATAGTAACACAAATACTGCAGCGCGTGTGTATAATAACACTAACACTGCAGCACGTGTGTATAATAACACTAACACTGCAACACGTGTGTATAATAACACTAACACTGCAGCACGTGTGTATAATAACACTAACACTGCAACACGTGTGTGTAGTAACAGTAACACTGCAGCACGTGTGTATAGTAACACTAACACTGCAGCACATTTGTATAGTAACACTAACACTTCACCACGTCTGTATAATAACACTAACGCTGCAGCATGTGTGTACAGTAACACTAATGCTGCAGCACATGTGTACCATAACACCAACACTGCAGCACGTGTGTATAGCAACGCTAACACTACAACACGTGTGTATAATAACACTAACACTGAAGCACCGGTGTACAGTAACACTAACACTGCAGCACATGTGTACCATAACACCAACACTACAGCACGTGTGTATAATAACACTAATACTGCAGCATGTGTGTACAGTAACACTCAGACTGCAGCACGTGTGTACAGTAACACTAACACTGCAGCACGTGTGTTATAGTAACACTAACACTGCAGCACGTGTGTAGAATAACACTAACACTGCAGCACGTGCGTATAATAACACCAACACTGCAGCACGTGTGTAGAATAACACTAACTCTGCAGCACGTGTGTAGAATAACACTAACACATCAGCACGTCTGTATAATAACACTTACACTGCAGCACGTGTGTATAGTAACACTAACACTGCAGCACGTGTGTATAATAACACTAACACTGAAGCAAGTGTGTATAGTAACACTAACACTGCAGCACGTGTGTATAATAACACTAACACAGCAGCACGTGTGTTATAGTAACACTAACACTGCAGCACATGTGTATAGTGACACTAACACTGCAGCACGTGTGCATAATAACACGAACACAGCAGCACGTGTGTTATAGTAACACTAACACTGCAGCACATGTGTATAGTGACACTAACACTGCAGCACGTGTGTATAATAACACTAACACTGCAGCACGTGTGTATAGTAACACTAACACTGCAGCACGTGTGTTATAGTAACACCAACATTGCAGCATGTGTGTTATAGTAACAGAAATACTGCAGCGCGTGTGTATAATAACACTAACACTGCAGCACGTGTGTATAATAACACTAACACTGCAACACGTGTGTGTAGTAACAGTAACACTGCAGCACATGTGTATAGTAACACTAACACTGCAGCACATTAGTATAGTAACACTAACACTTCACCACGTGTGTATAATAACACTAACGCTGCAGCATGTGTGTACAGTAACACTAATGCTGCAGCACATGTGTACCATAACACCAACACTGCAGCACGTGTGTATAGCAACGCTAACACTACAGCACGTGTGTATAATAACACTAACACTGCAACACCGGTGTACAGTAACACTAACACTGCAGCACATGTGTACCATAACACCAACACTACAGCACGTGTGTATAATAACACTAATACTGCAGCATGTGTGTACAGTAACACTCAGACTGCAGCACGTGTGTACAGTAACACTAACACTGCAGCACGTGTGTTATAGTAACACTAACACTGCAGCACGTGTGTAGAATAACACTAACACTGCAGCACGTGCGCATAATAACACCAACACTGCAGCACGTGGGTAGAATAACACTAACACTGCAGCACGTGTGTAGAATAACACTAACACATCAGCACGTCTGTATAATAACACTAACACTGCAGCACGTGTGTATAGTAACACAAACACTGCAGCACGTGTGTATAGTAACACTAACACTGCAGCACGTGTGTATAATAACACTAACACAGCAGCACGTGTGTTATAGTAACACTAACACTGCAGCACATGTGTATAGTGACACTAACACTGCAGCACGTGTGTATAACAACACTAACACTGCAGTACGTGTGTATAGTAACACTAACACTGCAGCACGTGTGTTATAGTAACACCAACATTGCAGCATGTGTGTTATAGTAACACAAATACTGCAGCACGTGTGTATAATAACACTAACACTGCAGCACGTGTGTATAATAACACTAACACTGCAACAAGTGTGTGTAGTAACAGTAACACTGCAGCACGTGTGTATAGTAACACTAACACTGCAACACGTGTGTATAGTAACACTAACACTGCAGCACGTGTGTACAGTAAAACAACACTGCAGCATGTGTGTATAATAATACTTACACTGCAGCACGTGTGTTATAGTAACACTAACGCTGCAGCACATGTGTATTATAACACTAACACTGCAGCACGTATGTATAATAACAGAAACACTGCAGCACGTGTGTATAATAACACTAACACTGCAGCACCGGTGTACAGTAACACTAACACTGCAGCACATGTGTACCATAACACAAACACTGCAACACGTGTGTGTAGTAACAGTAACACTGCAGCGCGTGTGTTTAGTAACACTAATACTGCAGCACATTTGTATAGTAACACTAACACTTCACCACGTGTGTATAATAACACTAACGCTGCAGCATGTGTGTACAGTAACACTCAGACTGCAGCACGTGTGTACAGTAGCACTAACACTGCAGCACATGTGTATATTAACACTAACACTGCAGCACGTGTGTTGTAGTAACAGTACCACTGCAGCACATGTGTATAGGAACACTAACACTGCAGCACGTGTGTACAATAACACTAACACTGCAGCACGTGTGTATAGTAACACTAACACTGCAGCACGTGTGTTATAGTAACACTACCATTGCAGCACATGTGTATAGTAACACTAACACTGTAGCACGTGTGTATAATAACACTAACACTGCAGCACGTGTGTATAGTAACACTAACACTGCAGCACCTGTGTACAGTAACACAACACTGCAGCATGTGTGTGTAATAATACTAACATTTCAGCACGTGTGTTATAGTAACACTACCATTGCAGCACATGTGTATAGTAACACTAACACTGTAGCACGTGTGTATAATAACACTAACACTGCAGCACGTGTGTATAATAACACTAACACTGCAACACGTATGTATAATAACAGTAAGACTGCAGCACGTGTGTATAGTAACACTAACACTGCAGCACATTTGTATAGTAACACTAACACTTCACCACGTGTGTATAATAACAGTAACGCTGCAGCACGTGTGTACAGTAACACTAGCACTGCAGCACATGTGTACCATAACACCAACACTGCAGCACGTGTGTATAGCAACGCTAACACTACAGCACGTGTGTATAATAACACTAACACTGCAGCACGTGTGTACAGTAACACTAACACTGCAGCACATGTGTACCATAACACCAACACTGCAGCACGTGTGTATAGCAACACTAACACTACAGCACGTGTGTATAATAACACTAATACTGCAGCATGTGTGTACAGTAACACTCAGACTGCAGCACGTGTGTACAGTAACACTAACACTGCAGCACGTGTGTTATAGTAACACTAACACTGCAGCACGTGTGTAGAATAACACTAATACTGCAGCACGTGCGTATAATAACACCAACACTGCAGCACGTGTGTAGAATAACACTAACACTGCAGCACGTGTGTAGAATAACACTAACACATCAGCACGTCTGTATAATAACACTAACACTGCAGCACGTGTGTATAGTAACACTAACACTGCAGCACGTGTGTATAATAACACTAACACTGAAGCAAGTGTGTATAGTAACACTAACACTGCAGCTCGTGTGTATAATAACACTAACACAGCAGCACGTGTGTTATAGTAACACTAACACTGCAGCACATGTGTATAGTGACACTAACACTGCAGCACGTGTGTATAATAACACAACACAGCAGCACGTGTTTTATAGTAACACTAACACTGCAGCACATGTGTATAGTGACACTAACACTGCAGCACGTGTGTATAATGACACTAACACTGCAGCACGTGTGTATAGTAACACTAGCACTGCAGCACGTGTGTTATAATAACACCAACATTGCAGCATGTGTGTTATAGTAACACAGATACTGCAGAGCGTGTGTATAATAACACTAACACTGCAGCACGTGTGTATAATAACACTAACACTGCAACACGTGTGTGTAGTAACAGTAACACTGCAGCACGTGTGTATAGTAACACTAACACTGCAGCACATTAGTATAGCAACACTAACACTTCACCACGTGTGTATAATAACACTAACGCTGCAGCATGTGTGTACAGTAACACTAATGCTGCAGCACATGTGTACCATAACACGAACACTGCAGCACGTGTGTATAGCAACGCTAACACTGCAGCACGTGTGTATAATAACACTAAAACTGCAGCACCGGTGAACAGTAACACTAACACTGCAGCACATGTGTACCATAACACCAACACTACAGCACGTGTGTATAATAACACTAATACTGCAGCATGTGTGTACAGTAACACTCAGACGGCAGCACGTGTGTACAGTAACACTAACACTGCAGCACGTGTGTTATAGTAACACTAACACTGCAGCACGTGTGTAGAATAACACTAACACTGCAGCACGTGCGTATAATAACACCAACACTGCAGCACGTGTGTAGAATAACACTAACACTGCAGCACGTGTGTAGAATAACACTAACACATCAGCACGTCTGTATAATATCACTAACACTGCAGCACGTGTGTATAGTAACACTAACACTGCAGCACGTGTGTATAGTAACACTAACACTTCAGCACATGTGTATAATAACACTAACACAGCAGCACGTGTGTTATAGTAACACTAACACTGCAGCACATGTGTATAGTGACACTAACACTGCAGCACGTGTGTATAATAACACTAACACTGCAGCACGTGTGTATAGTAACACTAACACTGCAGCACGTGTGTTATAGTAACACCAACATTGCAGCATGTGTGTTATAGTAACACAAATACTGCAGCACGTGTGTATAATAACACTAACACTGCCGCACGTGTGTATAATAACACTAACACTGCAACACGTGTGTGTAGTAACAGTAACACTGCAGCACGTGTGTATAGTAACACTAACACTGCAACACGTGTGTATAGTAACACTAACACTGCAGCACGTGTGTACAGTAAAACAACACTGCAGCATGTGTGTATAATAATACTTACACTGCAGCACGTGTGTCATAGTAACACTAACGCTGCAGCACATGTGTATAATAACACTAACACTGCAGCACATATGTATAATAACAGTAACACTGCAGCACGTGTGTATAATAACACTAACACTGCAGCACCGGTGTACAGTAACACTAACACTGCAGCACGTGTGTACCATAACACAAACACTGCAACACGTTTGTGTAGTAACAGTAACACTGCAGCGCTTGTGTTTAGTAACACTAATACTGCAGCACATTTGTATAGTAACACTAACACTTCACCACGTGTGTATAATAACACTAACGCTGCAGCATGTGTGTACAGTAACACTAATGCTGGAGCACATGTGTACCATAACACCAACACTGCAGCACGTGTGTATAGCAACGCCAACACTACAGCACATGTGTATAATAACACTAACACTGCAGCACCGGTGTACAGTAACACTAACACTGCAGCACATGTGTACCATAACACCAACACTACAGCACGTGTGTATAATAACACTAATACTGCAGCATGTGTGTACAGTAACACTCAGACTGCAGCACGTGTGTACAGTAACACTAACACTGCAGCACATGTGTATAATAACGCTAACACTGCAGCACGTGTGTATATTAACACTAACACTGCAGCACGTGTGTTATAGTACCACTGCAGCACATGTGTATAGTAACACTAACACTGCAGCACGTGTGTATAATAACACTAACACTGCAGCACGTGTGTATAGTAACACTAACACTGCAGCACGTGTGTTATAGTAACACTACCACTGCAGCACATGTGTATAGTAACACTAACACTGTAGCACGTGTGTATAATAACACTAACACTGCAGCACGTGTGTATAATAACACTAACACTGCATCACGTGTGTATAGTAACACTAACACTGCAGCACCTGTGTACAGTAACACAACACTGCAGCATGTGTGTATAATAATACTAACACGGCAGCACGTGTGTTATAGTAACACTAACGCTGCAGCACATGTGCATAATCACACTAACACTGCAATACGTATGTATAATAACAGTAAGACTGCAGCACGTGTGTATAGTAACACTAACACTGCAGCACGTGTGTACAGTAACACTAACACTCCAGCACATGTGTACCATAGCACCAACACTACAGCACGTGTGTATAATAACACTAACACTGCAGCAAGTGTGTACAGTAACACTCACACTGCAGGACGTGTGTCCAGTAACACTAACACTGCAGCACATGTGTATAGTAACACTAACACTGCAGCACGTGTGTATATTAACACAAACACTGCAGCACGTGTCTTTTAGTAACACTAATACTGCAGCACGTGTGTATAATAACACTAACACTGCATTACGTGCGTATAATAACACTAACACTGCAGCACGTGTGTATAATAATACTAGCACAGCAGCACGTCTCTATAATAACACTAACACTGCAGCATGTGTGTGCAGTAACACCAACACTGCAGCACATGCGTTATAGTAACACTAACACTGCAGCACGTGTGTATAATAACACTAACACTGCAGCAAGTCTCTATAATAACACTAATAATGCAGCACTTGTGTATAATAACACTAACACTGCATCACGTGTGTACAGTAACACCAACACTGCAGCACATATGTTATAGTAATACTAAGACTGCAGCATATGTGTATAGCATTACTAACACTTAAGCACTTGTGTATAATAACACTAACACTGCAGCACGTGTGTACAGTAACACCAACAATGCAGCACATGTGTTATAGTAACACTAACACTTAAGCACGTGTGTATAATAACACTAACACTGCAGCACGTGTGTACAGTAACACCAACACTACAGCACATGTGTTATAGTAACACCAACACTGCAGCACGTGTGTTATAGTAACACTAACACTGCAGCATATGTGTATAGTAACACTAACACTGCAGCACGTGTGTATAATAACAGTAACACTGCACCACGTGTGTTATAGTAACACCAACACTGCAGCACGTGTGTTATAGTAACACTAACATTGCAGCATATGTGTATAGTAACACTAACACTTAAGCACGTGTGTATGATAACACTAACACTGCAGCACGTGTGTACAGTAACACCAATACTGCAGCACATGTGTTATAGTAACACTAACACTGCAGCACTTGTGTATAATAACACTAACACTGCAGCACGTGTGTATAATAACAATAACACTGCAGCACTTGTGTTATAGTAACACCAACACTGCAGCACGTGTGTATAATAACACTAACACTTTAGCACGTGTGTATAATAACACTATCACTGCAGCACGTGTGTTATAGTAACACTAACACTGCAGCACATCTCTATAATAACACTAACACTGCAGCACGTGTGCATAATAACACTAACACTGCATCACGTGTGTACAGTAACACCAACACTGCAGCACATATGTTATAGTAATACTAAGACTGCAGCATATGTGTATAGCAATACTTACACTTAAGCACGTGTGTATAATAACACTAATACTGCAGCACGTGTGTATAGCAACGCTAACACTACAGCACGTGTGTATAATAACACTAATACTGCAGCATGTGTGTACAGTAACACTCAGACTGCAGCACGTGTGTACAGCAACACTAACACTGCAGCACGTGTGTTATAGTAACACTAACACTGCAGCACGTGTGTAGAATAACACTAACACTGCAGCACGTGCGTATAATAACACCAACACTGCAGCACGTGTGTAGAATAACACTAACACTGCAGCACGTGTGTAGAATAACACTAACACATCAGCATGTCTGTATAATAACACTAACACTGCAGCACGTGTGTATAGTAACACTAACATTGCAGCACGTGTGTATAATAACACTAACACTGAAGCAAGTGTGTATAGTAACACTAACACTGCAGCACGTGTGTATAATAACACTAACACAGCAGCACGTGTGTTATAGTAACACTAACACTGCAGCACATGTGTATAGTGACACTAACACTGCAGCACGTGTGTATAATAACACTAACACAGCAGCACGTGTGTTATAGTAACACTAACACTGCAGCACATGTGTATAGTGACACTAACACTGCAGCACGTGTGTATAATGACACTAACACTGCAGCACGTGTGTATAGTAACACTAACACTGCAGCACGTGTGTTATAATAACACCAACATTGCAGCATGTGTGTTATAGTAACACAAATACTGCAGAGCGTGTGTATAATAACACTAACACTGCAGCACGTGTGTATAATAACACTAACACTGCAACACATTAGTATAGCAACACTAACACTTCACCACGTGTGTATAATAACACTAACGCTGCAGCATGTGTGTACAGTAACACTAATGCTGCAGCACATGTGTACCATAACACCAACACTGCAGCACGTGTGTATAGCAACGCTAGCACTACAGCACGTGTGTATAATAACACTAACACTGCAGCACCGGTGAACAGTAACACTAACACTGCAGCACATGTGTACCATAACACCAACACTACAGCACGTGTGTATAATAACACTAATGCTGCAGCATGTGTGTACAGTAACACTCAGACTGCAGCACGTGTGTACAGTAACACTAACACTGCAGCACGTGTGTAGAATAACACTAACTCTGCAGCACGTGCGCATAATAACACCAACACTGCAGCACGTGTGTAGAATAACACTAACACTGCAGCACGTGTGTAGAATAACACTAACACATCAGCACGTCTGTATAATAACACTAACACTGCAGCACGTGTGTATAGTAACACTAACACTGCAGCACATGTGTATAGTGACACTAACACTGCAGCACGTGTGTATAATAACACTAACACTGCAGCACGTGTGTATAGTAACACTAACACTGCAGCACGTGTGTTATAGTAACACCAACATTGCAGCATGTGTGTTATAGTAACACAAATACTGCAGCACGTGTGTATAATAACACTAACACTGCAGCACGTGTGTATAATAACACTAACACTGCAACACGTGTGTGTAGTAACAGTAACACTGCAGCACGTGTGTATAGTAACACTAACACTGCAACACGTGTGTATAGTAACACTAACACTGCAGCACGTGTGTACAGTAAAACAACACTGCAGCATGTGTGTATAATAATACTTACACTGCAGCACGTGTGTCATAGTAACACTAACGCTGCAGCACATGTGTATAATAACACTAACACTGCAGCACGTATGTATAATAACAGTAACACTGCAGCACGTGTGTATAATAACACTAACACTGCAGCACCGGTGTACAGTAACACTAACACTGCAGCACATGTGTACCATAACACTAACACTGCAACACGTTTGTGTAGTAACAGTAACACTGCAGCGCGTGTGTTTAGTAACACTAATACTGCAGCACATTTGTATAGTAACACTAACACTTCACCACGTGTGTATAATAACACTAACGCTGCAGCATGTGTGTACAGTAACACTAATGCTGCAGCACATGTGTACCATAACACCAACACTGCAGCACGTGTGTATAGCAACGCTAACACTACAGCACGTGTGTATAATAACACTAACACTGCAGCACCGGTGTACAGTAACACTGACACTGCAGCACATGTGTACCATAACACCAACACTACAGCACGGGTGTATAATAACACTAATACTGCAGCATGTGTGTACAGTAACACTCAGACTGCAGCACGTGTGTACAGTAACACTAACACTGCAGCACATGTGTATAGTAACGCTAACACTGCAGCACGTGTGTATATTAACACTAACACTGCAGCACGTGTGTTATAGTAACAGTACCACTGCAGCACATGTGTATAGTAACACTAACACTGCAGCACGTGTGTATAATAACACTAACACTGCAGCACGTGTATAGTAACACTAACACTGCAGCACGTGTGTTATAGTAAACTACCACTGCAGCACATGTGTATAGTAACACTAACACTGTAGCACGTGTGTATAATAACACTAACACTGCAGCACGTGTGTATAATAACACTAACACTGCATCACGTGTGAATAGTAACACTAACACTGCAGCACCTGTGTACAGTAACACAACACTGCAGCATGTGTGTATAATAATACTAACACGGCAGCACGTGTGTTATAGTAACACTAACGCTGCAGCACATGTGTATAATCACACTAACACTGCAACACGTATGTATAATAACAGTAAGACTGCAGCACGTGTGTATAGTAACACTAACACTGCAGCACGTGTGTACAGTAACACTAACACTCCAGCACATGTGTACCATAGCACCAACACTACAGCACGTGTGTATAATAACACTAACACTGCAGCAAGTGTGTACAGTAACACTCACACTGCAGCACGTGTGTCCAGTAACACTAACACTGCAGCACATGTGTATAGTAACACTAACACTGCAGCACGTGTGTATATTAACACTAACACTGCAGCACGTGTCTTTTAGTAACACTAATACTGCAGCACGTGTGTATAATAACACTAACACTGCATTACGTGCGTATAATAACACTAACACTGCAGCACGTGTGTATAATAATACTAGCACAGCAGCACGTCTCTATAATAACACTAACACTGCAGCATGTGTGTGCAGTAACACCAACACTGCAGCACATGCGTTATAGTAACACTAACACTGCAGCACGTGTGTACAATAACACTAACACTGCAGCAAGTCTCTATAATAACACTAATAATGCAGCACGTGTGTATAATAACACTAACACTGCATCACGTGTGTACAGTAACACCAACACTGCAGCACATATGTTATAGTAATACTAAGACTGCAGCATATGTGTATAGCAATACTAACACTTAAGCACTTGTGTATAATAACACTAACACTGCAGCACGTGTGTACAGTAACACCAACAATGCAGCACATGTGTTATAGTAACACCAACACTGCAGCACGTGTGTTATAGTAAAACTAACACTGCAGCATATGTGTATAGTAACACTAACACTTAAGCACGTGTGTATAATAACACTAACACTGCAGCACGTGTGTACAGTAACACCAACACTACAGCACATGTGTTATAGTAACACCAACACTGCAGCACGTGTGTTATAGTAACACTAACACTGCAGCATATGTGTATAGTAACACTAACACTGCAGCACGTGTGTATAATAACAGTAACACTGCACCACGTGTGTTATAGTAACACCAACACTGCAGCACGTGTGTTATAGTAACACTAACACTGCAGCATATGTGTATAGTAACACTAACACTTAAGCACGTGTGTATGATAACACTAACACTGCAGCACGTGTGTACAGTAACACCAATACTGCAGCACATGTGTTATAGTAACACTAACACTGCAGCACTTGTGTATAATAACACTAACACTGCAGCACGTGTGTATAATAACAATAACACTGCAGCACGTGTGTTATAGTAACACCAACACTGCAGCACGTGTGTATAATAACACTAACACTTTAGCACGTGTGTATAATAACACTATCACTGCAGCACGTGTGTTATAGTAACACTAACACTGCAGCACATCTCTATAATAACACTAACACTGCAGCACGTGTGCATAATAACACTAACACTGCATCACGTGTGTACAGTAACACCAAGACTGCAGCACATATGTTATAGTAATACTAAGACTGCAGCATATGTGTATAGCAATACTTACACTTAAGCACGTGTGTATAATAACACTAACACTGCAGCACGTGTGTACAGTAACACCAACACTGCAGCACATGTGTTATAGTAACACTAACACTGCAGCACCTGTTTATAATAACACAAACACTGCAGCACGTGTGTATTATAACAATAACACTGCAGCACGTGTGTTATAGTAACACCAACACTGCAGCACGTGTGTATAATAACACTAACACTGTAGCACGTGTGTATAATAACACTAGCACTGCAGCACGTGTGTTATAGTAACACTAACACTGCAGCACATGTGTATAGTAACACTAACACTGCAGCACGTGTGTATAATAACACTAACACAAAAGCATGTGTGTATAGTAACACTAACATTGCAGCACGTGTGTACAATAACACCAACACTGCAGCACGTGTGTACAGTAACACCAACACTAGGGTGTGTCAATTTAGGGGGTGAACTGGCTAAATTGAAAATCGAGTAATTTGGTAGCAATTTATTGTAGTCTTTAAGCATGCAAAACAATATTCTGGCATAAATTTTTTTTTATAATAAGTCCTACCTATATCAAATGGATTTTTAAATGTACATATTTGTGAATTTATAACATAACCAGCGTTTGCACACATGTTACTGTTTCAAGTTTCAAATTATTATATTTTATTATCCGTAGTCTATTTGAAAGTAACCAATGCCTTCATACTCTCTTTGCTTTGGTTTCTTGTCATCAGTAGTCTGCTTGCTATTTGTGCTTTGATGTAACCTTCTCGCCTCTCGTGGCTGTAAACATGGCCCGCTGCTTCTGTGACCATTTTCACACATCTCTCCACACTTTGAGTGTGGGAAGGTCACTTCGGCACCTGCATTGGAGTCTCTTTAAGGTTTCTCAATTCTTGGCTAGTTAGACTTGTTGTCAATGGTGGCTCTAAGACTTCCAAACTCAAGTCAACCAATTCTGACAATTTGGTGGCATTGACGTTTATTGGGGGAACTTTTCTTGAATGAAACGAACAGTCTCCCAACTGGTCGTCATCTATTAGCGTTCCTCTAATCTTTAGAATGACTTCTACAGCCTCGGTTCGGAGATTGGTACATTGACTGCAAAGCATTGCTTGCAAAACTGCTTCTGATCGAGCATACCAAGCGGACCTTCTTGCCACAGGTAACACGATGTCCCGCACTACCTTCCTCTGTGTTCTTACTAGCTGCAATTGAAACAAAAGGTGATTGGGCCCATCCACCTACATAGGATTAAGTTTCATACTAAACCACTGGGGAAGATAAACTCCAATAATAAATTCAACAATTAACCTCAAATTCTTCAGCACTTTGCCCTTCAATTCGTGTTTGGAAATCCAAATCCTGCAGAAACGAAGAGCTGTAGTTAACCAACGGCTGTGACTGACAGGTCCAATCTCCAAGAGAGCCAATGACTGAGGCACTTCTCCTGATCTTATTGCTTAGGCAATACGATAAGCATAGGATTGATCTGTGCTGAGATCTTTGATGACTCCTTCAGACAACGCCGGAAGGGGAGGGCCAACTTCGACCTTTGGAAAGGTTGTATTTATTTCTAGTTGTGTTGCTTCATCCAGCATGATGCCAAGGGGACCTGACCACTTGTTGTTGCTCTTTGTAGGACCATCAAGTTCCTGGATGAGATGATGAAGAGGTAGCTCGCCTGTATGTAAATCACATACAATCCAAACAAGTCTTCTTCCTAGTTTTTTCTCTAAATGCGTCATTACACCCCCCTGCCATCCGGTGTTCACTGCAGTTGAATCTCCACCAACAGCCTGCAGTGAACTGCCAAGTCCTCTCTCCTGAACCCAACATAAAATATGATCAGCAATGACCTCTGCATGTTTCTTCCCTTCTACTTCAGTTTCGGGAGCAAAGTGAAACAAAAACCGACCACCAGGCTCAGAACAGACAGAGTAGTGTTCTTCTTTGATGAGACCTGGAAACTTTCTGTTCACTCCCTCTACTTCTAGCAAAACTTTTGTGTCATCTATTCTTCCATCAAACAAAAGACAGGAGAGCCCTCCCACGCTTAAATCTTTTTCATGCTGATCAGATATTTCCTTCATTATTTTTTCTTGTGCTCTTCTAATTTTATTATGATCTATCACCAAAGATACATCCTCTCGGCTGATGAGGCCTGCATCTATCCAAGCGGCAGTTGCAATTTCTGCAGCCTCACGAAGTCCAGCATGGTGGCAAATACTAGCTAAAGCAATGTTTGAAATATTTCTTGTGTTGTATTTCATTTTCTTTGGTAAAGGTTCAGATGGCTCTTTGGAACTATCATCTGATGTTGCTTCCTGTTCATCAGAAGAACTATCAAAGAAGTGATAAACATCTTGACACAGCTCTTCCTCTCTTTGGATGGCTTCTTCACTCTTCATTTTCTTCTTTTGTTCCCTCTCTCGGATTTGTTCTCTCTTCTTGGCATTAGCAATCTGCTTCTTTGTTTCTGAATAATCTATTGAACCCATTTGCATACTTCCTTGGCCTTCTGCCTTTGTCCTCTGTGCCTTTATAAATTCAAGCTCTAAAACAGGGATCTTCTTTTCACGAGGACAACCACAATCAATGTGGGAATTATTTTCTCTCTTACCTGAGTGAGAACAGTTGGATTCAGAACATAATTGTATGGAGCACTTGCAGGTCAAAATGTCAAACAGAGTATCAAGTGTGTGCAGAAATTCATTTTTCCTGGCCAAGTTTCCTTTACCAAGTGATGTTTCAACTGCTTTGTGCCATAATTTCGTTAGTTTTAGCTCAATAGTTCGACACTGATTAATCACAGGTGGTTTGAATAGTGCATTAGCTTTTGTCCATTGATGCAGAAGAGGGACTATCATGTCATTTATGAGTTCTTTATCTGTATAGTTCCTTCTGTCCTTTGCATTTTTTTCTCGAAGGAGTAACCCTAATCTTAGCATGTCTCTCACTGTTGGAAGTTCTGATACAGGAAGCTCCTTCCCTTTACCAACTAGCAGGCTCAAGTGGGTTGACAACTGACTTCTTGTCTTCAATTTTGACATCTTCACACTATCTGACAAATAGAAAAATATTTCAATGTTTCATAATTCAATTGTTGTTTCAAAAACTATCAATTTGTTTATCAAAAATGCTGTAACAGAAATAACATAATAATTTCTTAGAACATAATGTTTTATACAATGATATAAGTAACTGCGACAATCAATATGCCCTACTTACAATAATTAAAATGTAGAATTCGTCTGGTAGAGTAGGTGCAAGTGCAATGAGAGCAAACCACCGTCTATGATATCTAGAAGGAGAGTGAGCCGGGCGCCTTATCCTCACGCTTGGTACAAGTCAAAACAAGAATTAAACTGTCCCACATGGAGAGCCTGTTCATGTTCATGTTCTGACATGCATATTGTACACAAGCTATAGAACCATAAAATACTCCATAATCCATATGCTTACATGAGATTAGTTAATATCAAGTGAATAATTCTAATCAAGTCTCATTAATTTGTTGAAATACTGATATTTGAAACTTTAAGGTATAATTGATGTAGGTGAGGGTTATTTCAATTCATTTTTGTTTGCTAATCTCAAGTTTAGACATAAAGAGGCACAATATTTTGACTACCAAATTTGATTTTTAACATGTTGACAAAATTGACACACCCTAACCAACACTGCAGCATGTGTTTACAGGAACGCTAACTATCAAGGCCTGGCCTGTAGGATATAAATCCATTGCTAACCTAATCAGGATTTTATCAAAGGAAAGTCAAGAATCATGGGTTTTCAAGGGGTAATAAATAACCGGAAGAGAGGACATCTCTTTACTAAGGAATATTTTTTTTTTTACTTTGTCACCAATCCCACAAACATTAAATATACAGCACTGGAGTCAAACACAATTACTATAACAAAGCATAATCAATAAAACAAAGTGCAGTTATTTCCTACGGCTGTAGGTGAATTTTCCTTCTCACCAGCACTGTAGAAAGTTCTGGTAATTCGGTGATGCGCCCCTCATCAGGGCGAGGTCCGAGTTATGCAGTCGGGCTCGCCTCCAAAACTCTCAGGCGTCCGTTCTCAGGGGAAAGGTCCAAGGCACCTTCCTCACTTGGCGCTGGCATTGGTGGACGATGTCTTGCTACATAAGAGAGACACCAGAGCATGGACGGTCGATAGCGCTGGTGGAAGTGGTGATCACGTGGCAGCCGTGGCAGTAGCTGGAGTAGGAGACCGGAGTTGACAGTCGAATAGTGAAGGACCTGGGAATCTGCATACGAGCCCCATTAACACAACCAGAGAAGGAATAGAACAGCAGGTGAAGTAACGGCTGTGGTGACAGCTGGGTCGTGTCTGCCCGGCGAAGAGGCAGCTGCGATCTTCTTACCCCACCACCCCTGCAGCGTGGGGCCGTGAACAAGCGAACGAGCAGAGGACAACCTACCCGCTCGTTACAGCCCTTACACGAACACTGCGGCATGTGTGCACAGTAACACTAACACTGCACCACGTGTGTACAATAGCACCAACACTGCAACACGTGTGTACAGTAACAGTAACAGTGCAGCATGTGTTTACAGTAACACCAACACTGCAACAAGTGTATACAGTAACACGAACACTGCACCTTTGTGTACAGTAACATCAACACTGCACCATATGTGTACAGTAACATCAACACTGCACCATATGTGTACAGTAACATGAACACTGCCCCATATGTGTACAGTAACATCAACACCACCATATTTGTACAGTAACATCAACACTGCACCATATGTGTACAGTAACATCAACACGGCACCATATGTGTAAAGTAATGTTCACTGGCTGATGTCCCCGGCACCAGCACACAGCACCTGCTCCCAGCACTAGTTCCCCAGCACCAGGTCCCCAGCACCAGGTCTCCAGCACCAGCTCCCCAACACCAGGTCCCCAGCACCAGATCCCCAGCATCAGGTTCCCGGCAAAAGGTCTCCAGCACCAGGTCCCCAGCACCAGGTCTTCAGCACCAGGTCTCCAGCACCAGGTCCAAACACCAGGTCCCCAACACCCGGTCCTACCAGCTCCCCAGCACCATGTCTCCAGCACCAGGTCCCCAGCACCAGGCCTTCAGCACCAGGTCCCCAGTACCAGGTCTCCAGCACCAGGTCTCCAGCACCAGGTCCCCAGCACCAGGTCTCCAGCACCAGGTCCCCAGCACCAGTCTCCAGCACAGGTCCCAGCACCAGCTCCCCAACCCCCGGGCCCACCAGGTCCCTAGCACCAGGTCTCCAGCACCAGGTCTCCAGCACCAGGTCCCCAGCACCAGGTCTAAAGCACCAGGTCTCCAGCACCAGGTCTCCAGCACCAGCTCCCCAGCACCAGCTCCCCAACACCGCCACCAGGTCCCTAGCACCATGTCTCCAGCACCAGGTCTCCAGCACCAGGTCCCCAGCACCAGGTCTAAAGCACCAGGTCTCCAGCACCAGGTCCCCAGCACCAGGTCTCCAGCACCAGGTCCCCAGCACCAGGTCTCCAGCACCAGCTCCCCAGCACCAGCTCCCCAACACCCGGTCCCACCAGGTCCCTAGCACCAGGTCTCCAGCACCAGGTCTCCAGCACCAGGTCCCCAGCACCAGGTCCCCAGCACCAGGTCTCCAGCACCAGCTCCCCAGCACCAGCTGCCCAACACCCGGTCCCACCAGGTTCCCAGTACCAGGTCTCCAGCACCAGGTCCCCAGCACCAGGTCTCCAACACCAGCTCCCCAACACCCGGTCCCACCAGCTCCCCAGCACCAGGTCTCCTGCACCAGGTCCCCAGCACCAGCTCCCCAGCACCAGGTCTCCAGCACCAGGTCCCCAGCACCAGCTCCCCAACACCCGGTCCCACCAGCTCCCCAGCACCAGGTCTCCAGCACCAGGTCTCCAGCACCAGGTCCCCAGCACCAGGTCTCCAGCACCAGGTCCCCAGCACCAGGTCTCCAGCACCAGGTCTCCAGCACCAGCTCCCCAGCACCAGCTCCCCAACACCCGGTCCCACCAGCTCCCCAGCACCAGGTCTCCAGCACCAGGTCCCCATCACCAGGTCTCCAGCACCAGATCCCCAGCACCAGCTGCCCAACACCCGGTCCCCAGTACCAGGTCTCCAGCACCAGGTCCCCAGCACCAGGTCTCCAGCACCAGGTCTCCAGCACCAGCTTCCCAGCACCAGGTCCCCAGCACCAGGTCCCCAGCACCAGGTCTCCAGCACCAGGTCTCCAGCACCAGGTCTCCAGCACCAGGTCTCCAGCACCAGCTCCCCAGCACCAGCTCCCCAGCACCAGGTTCCCAGTACCAGGTCTCCAGCACCAGGTCTCCAGCACCAGGTCTCCAGCACCAGCTCCCCAGCACCAGCTCCCCAACACCCGGTCCCCAGTACCAGGTCTCCAGCACCAGGTCCCCAGCACCAGGTCTCCAGCACCAGGTCTCCAGCACCAGCTCCCCAGCACCAGCTCCCCAGCACCAGGTCCCCAGTACCAGGTCTCCAGCACCAGGTCCCCAGCACCAGGTCTCCAGCACCAGGTCTCCAGCAGCAGGTCCCCAGCACCAGGTCTCCAGCACCAGCTCCCCAGCACCAGCTGCCCAACACCCGGTCCCACCAGGTCCCCAGTACCAGGTCTCCAGCACCAGGTCCCCAGCACCAGGTCTCCAGCACCAGGTCTCCAGCACCAGTTCCCCAGCACCAGGTCTCCAGCACCAGGTCCCCAGCACCAGGTCTCCAGCACCAGGTCCCAGCACCACGTCTCCAGCACCAGGTCCCCAGCACCAGGTCTCCAGCACCAGGTCCCCAGCACCAGGTCTCCAGCACCAGGTCCCCAGCACCAGGTCTCCAGCACCAGGTCCCCAGCACCAGGTCTCCAGCACCAGGTCTCCAGCACCAGTTCCCCAGCACCAGGTCTCCAGCACCAGTTCCCCAGCACCAGGTCTCCAGCACCAGGTCCCCAGCACCAGGTCTCCAGCACCAGTTCCCCAGCACCAGGTCTCCAGCACCAGGTCCCCAGCACCAGGTCTCCAGCACCAGGTCCCCAGCACCAGGTCTCCAGCACCAGGTCCCCAGCACCAGCTCCCCAGCACCAGCTCCCCAACACCCGGTCCCACCAGGTCCCCAGTACCAGGTCTCCAGCACCAGGTCCCCAGTACCAGGTCTTCAGCACCAGGTCCCCAGCACCAGGTCTCCAGCACCAGGTCTCCAGCACCAGGTCCCCAGCACCAGGTCTCCAGCACCAGGTCCCCAGCACCAGGTCCCCAGCACCAGGTCCCACCAGGTCCCCAGCACCAGGTCTCCAGCACCAGGTCCCCAGCACCAGCTCCCCAACACCCGGTCCCACCAGGTCCCTAGCACCAGGTCTCCAGCACCAGGTCTCCAGCACCAGCTCCCCAGCACCAGCTCCCCAACACCCGGTCCCACCAGGTCCCTAGCACCAGGTCTCCAGCACCAGGTCTCCAGCACCAGCTCCCCAACATCCGGTCCCACCAGGTCTCCAGCACCAGGTCTCCAGCACCAGGTCTCCAGCACCAGCTCCCCAACACCCGGTCCCACCAGGTCCCTAGCACCAGGTCTCCAGCACCAGGTCCCCAGCACCAGGTCTCCAGCACCAGGTCTCCAGCACCAGGTCTCCAGCACCAGCTTCCCAACACCACGTCTCCAGCACCAGGTCCCCAGCACCAGGTCTCCAGCACCAGGTCTCCAGCACCAGGTCTCCAGCACCAGGTCCCAAGCACCAGGTCCCCAGCACCAGGTCCCCAGCACCAGGTCCCCAACACCCGGTCCCACCAGGTCCCTAGCACCAGGTCTCCAGCACCAGGTCCCCAGCACCAGGTCTCCAACACCAGGTCTCCAGCACCAGGTCTCCAGCACCAGGTCTCCAGCACCAGCTTCCCAGCACCAGGTCCCAAGCACCAGGTCCCCAGCACTAGGTCCCCAGCACCAGGTCTCCAGCACCAGGTCTCCAGCACCAGGTCTCCAGCACCAGGTCTCCAGCACCAGCTTCCGAACACCAGGTCCCAAGCACCAGGTCCCCAGCACCAGGTCCCCAGCACCAGGTCCCCAGCACCAGGTCTCCAGCACCAGCTCCCCAACACCCGGTCCCACCAGGTCCCCAGCACGAGGTCCTCAACTCAGCCCCTTACTTTCCATAATACTTATCTTTCCTTCTTGTAACGTGGAGTACCTCCTCTCCCCCCCCCCCCCTTCTTATGTCAACAAGTTCATCAGGTTTCACTTCCAGATACATAATGTGTTTTTATGAAGTTTTGTAAGTTTTTTATCTATCTGTTTGCAATCCTGTCTGCCTGTCTCTATCTATCTATCTATTTATCTATATAATTATATAGTATCTATTTGTCTCTCTGCCCATCAACTATATACCATTCTAATTTGTACAATAATCCTTTATAAAGACTTCACATGATGTCACAGTAGTTTTCACATGTCCCTGTCACTCATGTGGTCGTCACTACTGTATACTGTTAAAGAAACATACTGTACGTCGTTATGGTCGTAAAACTGTCTACGTTTTCATTACACGTACCAGTAATGAGTACTGAACAGTGTAAAGGAAGATTGGGCGCTCTTGCACTTTGGCCACACGGAAACTGTCCTGGTGAAATTATAAAGATTATTTTATGGATTGCACTTGAGTGTGACGTCAAAGAAAGGTTACTAGTTGATGTAGTTGGTAGTTGCTATCGTTCCAATGCAGTGAGTAGTAAGTGAAATAGCGAATAAGACTGAAGTAACCTTGAGTGTAAGGTCTAGTGAAAGGAGGGAAGGGAAATTTACAACCTTTTATATTTTTGTGTAATAACAGACATGGAATATGAGACGAGATAAAGACCTTTCAATGAAACTACGACTCAAAGTCTAATATATCAATATTAAGTCGCTAACAGTTACAACCTACGGCTATAGTGAAGGAGGCGGTTCACTTGGTGACGTTACTCTACTACTTCACATGCAAACGTTCATATCATAATTTTTTTTTTTTGTGAAAACACTGATTTTTTCTGGCTTTTGGTAATTGATGAGCTACTTCACGATGGCGCTGAGAGTGTCAGAGTAAATCCATAACATATAATTTGTTGAAAGGTAGAACTGAGATCAGGACAGGATAACACAGTGCTGCACAGTCTTATGAATAACGCTGTGTTATCTGGAAGTAATGAATTTTCATTTTCGTTCTATGTGAATTGAGCAGAAATATCAACGAGTTAGAAGAAATAACTCATAAGGAAACTTTTACTAAAAATTGGCTATTTACACCACATGATCACGCCTGTAAGACAAACTAGCTATTTACACCACACGATCACCCCTGTAAGACAAACTGGATATTTACACCACATGATCACACCTCTTTTGTGGGGGAGTAAACTGATAGTAAATAATCAAAATTATAAACTGGCTATAATAACTTCAGCAAAAACATAAATATCATACACTGACACACTTACTGTACAGTACAGTCAGGAGCGCTAATTGCTACCCCATAGTCGCCGGAGCCATAGCCAGTGAAGGCCGATATTGACACAATGCACTTATACAACATCGACAGCCACGATAGTTTCATAACTACCTAGCAGTGTTTAAACAAGGGAGAGAGAGAGAGAGAGAGAGAGAGAGAGAGAGAGAGAGAGAGAGAGAGAGAGAGAGAGAGAGAGAGAGAGAGAGAGAGGAGGATTTGTCAGATCACCAGGCCATCACTTGCTGTGGCTCCAGCTACTATGTGAGGTAGCAATTACTGCTCGTGATTGTACTTCCCGTGGGACGAATGCTGAATGCAAATCGCAAGTGATCCAAGATGTGGCACATGGACTCCCAGCGTACATAGTAACAAACATCCTGCCCAGCCAGGACGAGACCAGAAGCTAAAGATGGTTGCTCAAGTGAAGAGACTGGCAAAGAAAGACGTTTTCAGATCAGCAACAACCATTGTACAGTACAACTGATGGTTCGGAAAGCGACTTCAGTTGCTTACCCGAACAGCCTACCTAACCCCTCTAACTTTACAAGAGCTACTAACAGACAGAGACAAGGCAAGAGATCAAAGGATTCAACAGAACTCAGACCTGGATATGGATCACTTACTCTTTTTCTCCTCCATTTTTTTTTATTTTACTCTTATTTTTTCGCTCCCAAGTACCAGATGATTTTCTGTCCAATGCCATTACCGTTGATGATTCTCGCCATTGGGTCTTTTCAACTCCAACACAAAAGGAGATATAAAAAAAATACCAAGACTTGTTACTATGATGGAACTTTTCGTATTGTGATGGCACCATTTATTCAATCCACTCCTTTGTGAAAGACGAAGATGGAGGCAAAGTGAAACAGGTCCCCCTCGTTTTTGCTCTAATAAACAGAAAACAGAAGCGAGGCTACAAGAAGGTCCTGGAGGTTAAAGACTTTGTTGGCAGATTTTGGGGTTGCTAGGTGGTAAGCAAAGCAATAGGTCACTGACCCACATCGGGGCCCGGGGGATGAAAATGCAATAATAATAATAATAATAATAATAATAATAATAATAATAATAAAGAAATACAAAAATGAAAACAAATATATCAAAAGTGAGAAACGATATATGTATGTTGTGTTGTCAATAGTTAAAGAAACAATTGAGACCCTGCAATTGTGTGTAAATGAGGCAGAAAGCAGATTCGCTTGGCCTTCGAGTGCCATACATGACAAATGCAACCATCATCTCTTACATCAAGGAGGTGCTTGTGCTCCATTATCTTCAAGCAGAGCACACTGAGTCAGCATTTGAGATGCTCGTTATGCGCGCTGAGCCTACTGTTGCTGATGTTCAGGAGCTGGTTGCTTATATCAAGAACACATGGATGAACAGCTTTTCTGTGGAGGCCAAACACACGGAGTGTATTTAACAATAACGTTCCTACGAATAATGCTGTAGAGGGATGGCATAGACGAATCAACACTCGCGGCTGTGTGAATGAACACTTTGTTCAAACTAATGGAATTACTACACACAGAGGCTTCACTTGTACCTCTGTAAATCCAATTAGTGAAAGAGCGTAACCTAAAGCTCTACCTAAAGAAATACATATCGCTTGTTCAATTTATGGGACCAATATATTAATAAAACAATAAAAACATCCCAGCTCCTGTCTGCATGTAGTCACTTTACAACACCAAATTTAGAATAAAATGTATAACTGATTTTAATAAAGAGCATTTTATTCTTTTGTGAATATGGTTTATACATGATTTTAGGCAATTATATAATTCTTTTGTGGATATGGTAAATTTATTTACTTATCTTAATGCATGTATAATTCGCTTACGGAAGATAATCTATACGGTTAATGTTTTATACTTATTATTTTCGGCCTAAACGTCTTATGCCCTAAACTTCTAACGGTCTAAACGTCAGTGGGCCTAACAGGCTCGCGGCCTAAAATGAGTCCTGAACTCGATAGTTTGGCGTGTTTGGTACAGGCTTCATGGACGAAAATTCTGGAAAATACTTTGATCAATAACCTTGATAAAAATACATTTTACTGATGTAAGGTTGGCTGTAAAGCCATTTGGGGGGGGGGGGGGGGAGGTGAAGCGGGAGGAGAGGAAAGAGCAAGGAGGAGAGGGCGGGAAGGGAGGGAGGGAGAGAGAGAGCAGGCGAGGAGGGGAGGGAGGAAGGGAGAGGAAGCGGGAAGGTAGAGAAGAGAGAAGAAGGGGCCGGGAGGGGAGGGAGGAAGGGAAAGGTGGAGCAAGAAGGCAGGAAAGAAGGGGACAGAGAGAGGGGAGTGGGAGGGGAGGAAGGGAGGGAGGGAGGAAGGGTAAGGAGAGTGGGACCTGGGGGGATGGAGGTGAGGGAAGAAGGGAAAAGAGAGGGGGAATGGAGAGAGAGGGAGGGCGGGAGGATAGGGGAAGTAGAGGGGGTGGAGTGGGAGGGAAGGGAGGGAAGGGAGGGAAGGGAAGGAGGAAGGGGAAGGAGAGGGAGAAGTGGGAGAGGGAAAGAGCGAGGGAATGGAAGGGGAATGGGAGGGGAGGAATGGGAGGGAATGGAGGGGGGAAATAAGGAGGGAGGAAAAAGGGGAGCGGGAGGAAATAGAGGGCGGAGTAGGAGTGAAAGAGAGAAAAAGAGGGAGGGTATGGGAGTCGGAAGGAAGGTTTAGTTTTAGTTTAACAAATTTATTGACAAAGCTTGGAGTACAGTTTGCCTATTCTGAGTAATTCGGTCAGGTCCTGACACTGAGGGTGGTATCACTTCTCACTGTCCTTATGCTGGCCATACCGGTACCTCTTGTCACCAAATTTGTCATATTTACTAATGCTACAACTGCCAGGTCTCTCTGCATTTCTCAGTTCTTCTAGATCAGAGTTCATGATTCTGACTTGAATGTTTTTAAGTACAGTATTGGACAGGCCAAGGTCACGGTCAACATTTTTTTCCTTACATGCCTCATCGGCGAGTCTATCAGCACAGTCATGATACCTAATTCCAAAATGGGATGGAATCCACACAAATTCGATACAAGAGTTGTTCTCATTGGCAGTTATCACATTTCTTTTAATATGACATACAACTTTAAACATAGAACCTGACGGGCTGTTCATTGGTTTCAAAGCACTTTGAGAGTCAGAATATCAATCACTCCACCTCCATTTTCTTAAAGGTAGTCTGTGGCTAAGTAGATTCCAGTTAATTCAGTTTGTGTTGTGCTGGCCCAGTTGTTCAGCCTTTGCTTGTTTGACTCTATCATCTCTTTTTCTTTATATATTCCAATTGCACAGCCTGTTCTACCTGTGTTTGTCTGCACAGAACCATCAGTAAAAACATAACATTCAATTGATTAAAACTCTCTTTGTGTCTGTTAATAATTTCTAGTGTGACACATCTCATCACATCAGTGTTTAACATTTGCTTACTACCAACAGGGGTGTAATTAATAGGAACTTACATATCCAGCCAAGGAAAATGGCATTTAATGGGTTCGTCTGGGGTGAATGGGACATTCAGTTTCAAGAGATCTGCAACACTTTAATGAAGCCATGCCCCGAAGAGTCTTTTGTGGAAGGTTAGCGAGATAGGCGGGATTACTTAGATAGAACATCAACTCAGTTTGAGCTGTAGTTTGGGGACTATTGTTCGTCAAAACTTTGACACAAAACATGGTATTAAGTAGAGCTATCATCTCAAATAGGGAGGGCAGTCCGAGCTCTTTCCACATGTTTACAATTTTGGTTGATTCTGGGCATCCTAGAATGATGCACATGGCTTCATTTTGCATTACCTCAAGGCTGTTGAGTTGTTTAGGCGGAATAGTCACAAGATGGAGAGCATGATAGTCAACTACAGAACGAATGAAGTGAAGATAGAAAGTACGAGCATAGGTGATGTTAATTCCATAGCCCTTGCCAACAAGGGTTCTGAGGGGTTTAATGCGCTGCATTAGTTTGGCACTAAGGTTGCTGACAAAGTTTGCATCATTCACACAAATTCCAAGATATTTATAAGAGCTACATAGTTCCAAGGGCATGCTGTTAATGTTAAAGTCAAGAGGCAGAGGGTGAGCAGGACGAGGATTGAGGACCCTCGTCTTGTCAACAGATATTATGAGACCACATTCTACAGTCCTCTGAGCAAATGCATCCAGTAAGGCTTGGAGCCTGAACTTGGTGTGTTTCATAATGCATATATAACCAGCATAGCATAATACAGCCTCGTTTGACTGAACTGGAATGTCAGCAATGAGCTTGTGCATCAGTATATTAAAGAGCATAGGACTTAACACTCCCCTCTCAGGTGTGCCAAGCTCAAATGCTCTCATTCTGGCACTTTGGACTCCCCTAAACAGAACACTGGCATACCTGTCAGGAGGTTACCTTGGATGCCAAAATTAGCTAGTTGCTCAAGTATAATGTCTCTATTAGCTACATCAAAGGCTGATTTAAGGTCTATGAAGGCTGTTTGTGTCTTATCTTTTGAGTGAACAAGATATTCTCAAAGCAAGTCTGTGTGATGCGCCTGGGCATGAACCCATACAGATTAAGGGGCCAGTTTGTCTTTGACTTGAAACATGAGACGGTTTGGGGAGTTAGCTTTACTGTAGGGTTTGGTACTATGTTTCCATGAGTCCATGTCTTAGGCAGAATACCCTCCGTGAGGCACATTTGATACAGGTCAAGCAGTGGATGGTTAGGGACCTCATTTAACAGTCTCAGGGTGTTATTGGTTATGCCATCCTCACCAGAGGAGGATGATTCACCTTTTATTAGTGCTGTTGTTAGTTCGTGGTGCGTTTTAGAAAACTGGTCGGTAAGGTCTAGTGAGGAACAGGCTATTTCAATACTGAAACCCCTATTGATGTGTGTGGTTTTAAGATATTGCTGTATGTCAGGAGGCAGGGCAGTGATTTGTGACACACTAGACCATTGGTCTAATAGCATGTCAGAATATTCTGCAAGGCTGTGATGAAGTTGGACTGGGGTGGGTGACTTGGTAATGACTCTAATTTTGTTCCACACTTCTGCTAGAGTGGTTGTTCTATTAATCCACTGTAAGAATTGTTCCCAATAAATGTTTCTCACTTGACCTTTGAGTTCACGAAATGCTCTGTTAGCTTTGAGGAATGCCAGGAGGTTATCATTAGTTTTATTTTGCTTATAAGTGGTGGCAAGCTGTTCTACCTTCTCTCCTTCTTTGGTGAGGATGGGGTCATGTATCCACAGAGGTGGTTTAGTGCTGCCCCCCCCCCCCCCCCTTCGTATTTGACTTAACCCAGGTGGTATAATATGTGGTAATGACATTTACAAGATCACAGCAAAATTCATCCACTGACCCAGGTGTATATCCAGCATACCATATGTGGATGTAGGTCTTGAAGTGTAGTTTAAGATTATCTGGGATGTTAATTCTGAGCTTAGGATGGGGTTCACACTTGACATCAGCAACAGTGTATTCAGTAAGTATTGCATAATGATCACTTACTAGGTGGTCTGAGATGACCTTAGCCTTGACATTACTGTCTACTAGGTTATACCCAATCACATAATCAAGTCTGCCCCCCATCAGATGCGTCACTTTGTCTGTGTCGTATACAGTGATATTATGATTATTGATGTAATTCACGAACACCCTCCCATTATAGTTACACCGGACATCACCGAGGACAGTGTGACGAGAGTTAAAGTCACCCATACACAGAATAGCATTGTTACCTGATGGTTTTGGTAACACGTCCGCTCGCAGCTTATTACACCGAACATATATGTTATACAGCGAAAATTGACTGTTTGCGGTTTTTACTGTAAATTGTTGATAGTGAATACCTTCATCACTGTGGGTTTTGATCCATTTACAGACCAGACTATTCTTTACATAAGTGAGCAGGCCACTTCCTGCTCCACTATTGTATGCTGTAAACCCAGCTATCCTGGGTGCAGCTTTATTCTGGGTGCTAGACGCGTAAGGTTTTTGTAAACCAATTACATCAATGTTAAAAACTGTAACAAGCCATTGTAGGTCATTAATTCTGCGGTTAACACTCCGGATGTTCCATGAAATGAACCTAAGCGTTCGTGTTATTCGTTCCACCTTGAACTGAGTATAGAGAGTCGCGCGATGGCTTCATAGATCAACCTGACCAATAAGTTAACCGTTTCAAATTCATCACCCATGAAGTTTTGATAATGCGTCTCACAGCCCTTATTCCAGTACGATTTTTATACACAGGTTCCTTCATTAGTCCCGCGACTTCCTCCTCCGAAAATTTGGAAGAAGTACAGGGTTATGGGCAGTTTTCAGACCTGGGGTTATTAAAGAGACCACGCTGGCAGTCTGGGGCTCATTCTCCCCATTCATGCTTTCATCACTCTCGGTCTCGCTCTGGCTACTCACCCTCCTCATTATGAGAGGAGGCACCACCTCCTTCAGAAGCTCCACTGACACTATCACTGCCATTGTTCACTAGTACGCTTACTTGGCAGGCTCTAACCAGACCTGCATTGGCTAACGAAGGAGAGTCACTGTGGCTGTTGACTTCAGGTGGTGGAGGCGATCCAGCCGCGTTGGCATCACTGATTGTGACCGCTATTGTGAGTGGAGGCGGCCTTCCAGGACAACCGGCCTCCTCCCTGCACCTGGGACACTGACTCCTGGGTGGGGAGGTGTGGCTGTTGATTTTAGGCGATGGAGGCGACCCAGCAGTGTTGGCGTTGTCGTCACTGAGTAGGACCGCTGTTGTGGGTGGAGGCGGCCTCCCAGGGCAACCTGGGTGCCAGGCCGTCACATCCTCCTCCCTGCACCTGGGACACTGCCTCCCAGGTGAGGGGGCCTGCTCTCTCCCCGCCAGAGAGGCAGCTTCATTGGTGGGGCAGCTCCTCGTGCTATGCATTCCTGAGCAGATGCTGCAGGTGGCTGTCTTGTGACAGTATTTCTCCACATGATTGACCCCAAAGCAGTTGTAGCACACCACAGGGGGAGGAATCCACCGACTGATGTTACTAGAGGTACCATACTTGCCGAAGAAGCAGTATTCCCCAGGAGGTGGTTCCTTCCTTTTGCAAACAATGATGATCCTACTAAGTTGTGCACCATCCCTATAAAGTCTTCTTGCTCTGTGGATACAGACTCCTGAGTATTAATGAGATGAGAGTGGAATGGAACGCTGTTAATTATTATGTGTGTGTGTGTTTATAATAATAATAATAATAATAATAATAATAAATAATAAATAATAAATAATAAATAATAAATAAAAAATAATAAATAATAAATAATAAATAATGAATAAAAAATAATAAAAAAATAATAAATAATAATAATAATAATAAATAATAATAATAATAATAATAATAATAAATAATAATAATAAATAATAATAATAAATAATAATAATAATAATAATAATATTAATAATAAATAATAGTAATAATAAATAATAATCATAATAATAATAGGAATAATAATAAACAATAATAATAATAATAATAATAAATAATAATAATAATAATAATAATAAATAATAATAATATATAATAATAATAATTAAAAATAATATTAAAAAATAATTATAATAAATAATAAAAATAATAATAATAATAATAATAATAAATAATAAAAATAATAAATAATAATAATAAATAATAATAATAATAATAAATAATAATAATAATAATAATAAATAATAATAATAATAATAATAATAAATAATAATAATAATAATAAATAATAAATAATAATAAATAATAAATAATAATATATAATAAATAATAATAATAATAATAAATAATAATAATAATAAATAATAATAAATAATGATAATAAATAATAATAATAATAATAAATAATAATAATAATAATAATAAATAATAATAATAATAATAATAATAAATAATAATAATAATCAATAATAAATAATAATAAATAATAAATAATAATAAATAATAAATAATAATAATAATAATAAATAATAATAATAATAAATAATAATAAATAATAATAAATAATAATAATAATAATAAATAATAATAATAATAATAAATAATAATAAATAGTAATAAATATAATAATAATAATAATAATAAATAATAATAATAATAATAATAAATAATAATAATAATAATAATAATAATAAATAATAATAATAATAAATAATAAATAATATTAATAATAAATAATAATAATAATAATAAATAATAAATAATAATAATAATAATAAATAATAATAATAATAATAATAATAATAATAATAATAATAATAATAATAATAAATAATAAATAATAATAATAAATAATAATAAATGATAATAATAATAATAAATAATAATAATAATAATAAATGATAATAATAATAATAAATAATAAATAATAATAATAAATAATAAATAATAATAATAAATAATAAATAATTATAATAAATAATAAATAATAATAATAATAAATAATAATAATAATAATAATAAATAATAATAATAATAAAAAATAATAATAATAATAAATAATAATAATAATAAAAAATAATAATAATAATAATAATATTAATAATAATAAATATTAATAATAATAATAAATGATAATAATAATAATAAATAATAAATAATAATAATAAAAAATAAATAATAATAATAAATAATAAATAATAATAAATAATAAATAATTATAATAAATAATAAATAATAGTAATCATAAATAATAATATAAATAATAAACAAAAATAATAATAATAAATGATAATAATAATAATAAATAATAATGATAATAATAAATAATAATAATAATAATAATAATAATAAATAATAATAATAATAATTAATAATAATAATATAAATAATAATAATAATAATTAATAATAATAATAATAATAATAATAATAATATAAATAATAATAATACTATAAATAATAATAATAAAAATAATAATAATATAAATAATAAAAATAATATTAATAATAATATAATATAAATAATAATAATATAAATAATAATAAAAATATAAATAATAATAATATAAATAATAATAATAATATAAATAATGATAATATAAATAATAATAATAATATAAATAATAATAGTAATTAGTAATAATAATATAAATAATAATAATAATATAAATAATAATAATAATATAAATTATAATTATATAAATAATAATAATAATATAAAAAATAATAATATAAATAATAAATATTATAAAAATAATTATAATATAAATAATAATAATAATATAAATAATAATAGTAATTAATAATAATAATATAAATAATAATAATAATAATTAGTAATAACAATAATAATAATTAATAATAATAATAATATAAAAAATAATAATAATATAAATAATAATAAAACTAAAAATAATAATACTAAAAATAATAATAATATAAATAATAATAATAATATAAATAATAATAGTAATATAAATAATAATAATGTAAATAATAATAATAATATAAATAATAATAATAATATAAATAATAATAATATAAATAATAATAATAATATAAATAATAATAATGTAAATAATAATAATAATATAAATAATAATAATAATATAAATAATAATAATAATATAAATAAAAATAATAATATAAATAATAATAATATAAATAATAATAATATAAATAATATTATAAATAATAATATAAATAATAATATAAATAATAATATAAATAATAATATAAATAATAATAATAATAATAATAATAATAATAATAATAATAATAATAATAATAATAATAATAATAATAAACGGTTTATTAAGTATAACATGGCAGCCCGAAGGCTGAAAATATACAATGAAAAGAGATGATAAGTTACATATGGTGTGTGTGTGTGTGTGTGTGTGTGCCACTGGATCAGGAAAAGGGAGAGCCAAGATGTGTGGTTGCAGCATGCACTCCTGCCTCACCACTTAAATTCACTCACACGCAGCCATCATCTAGCTCATCATACTGCTCATCATCATCATCATCAAAACCTCTATACCCCCAAAAGTCCTATGGCGACGGACGAGTGGCGACACGAACAGGCAGAGATGACTGTCGGGAGTCTCTAGTCACAACTCTGCACATGGACGGCACTGAGATCTAGGCAACAGTGCAAACTAGTCCTACCTGTGCGACTGAGCAGCCCTTTCGAGGAGCCACTCTGCTCACCCCACATGGAGAGGGGGCTAGGAAAGGTGCCCTAAACATACTGTATTTTTTTCGGGATCTGCCCACCCTGGCACAGGTCACTGTCCCACATCGGGGCCTGGGGGGAGAAAACGTAATAATAATAATAATAATAATAATAATAATAAATACAAAAATAAAAATAAAATAATAATGATAACAATAATAATACAAATAACAACACTGCAATAACAATAATAATAATAATAATAATAATAATAATAATAATAATAATAATAATAATAAAGAAATAAAAAAAAAGAGTGAGAAACAATATACAGTATATGTATGTTGTGTTGTCAATGGTAAGAGAAACAATTGAGACCCTGCAATTGTGTGTAAATGAGGCACAAAGTCAGATCAGCAACCTGGGACTTGGTCATAATTTTCGTGATGCCATATGGCACCAGGGTCTACCATAGACAACACATTATGATTCCAATATCTTCCCAGGCGTTAGTACCTCTGAACCAACCTGACAGGGCATCAGCGCCCAGTAAGGTCATCCTTATGCGGTCGAAAACACAATTATAATCACAGATCAAAACAAACACAAACTATGCGACCTCTTATGGTCGCTGCATGGAATGCCAGGACCTTTCTGGATACTGGCACAAATGAAAGTCCTGAAAGAACCGCCCTTGTGGCAAAAGAGCTGGCTAGGTATAACATCGACACAACAGCCTTTAGTGAGTCCCGGCTCCCAGACGAGGGTCGACTCACAGAACGGGGGTCTGGCTATACATTCTTCTGGAAGGGCAAGCCTGCTGCGGAGAGAAACCGTATTTATGAAGTTGGCTTTGCCATCCGCCAATGCATCCTACTCAGGCTAACTGAAATGCTTCATGACACTCAGATTCCCACTGAATCACAACCCTCATGCCTTTTTCATCAGTGCATACGCCCAAACACTGGATGCAGAGGATGACACCAACAAGGAGGCCTTTTACGCCGATCTTGACAGAATGCTAACCTTTATCCCCGGAGAAGATAAGGTTATACTCCTAGGTGACTTCAATGCCAGAGTTGGCAGAGATGCTGACATTTGGCAGGGAACCATAGGGAGAAATGGACCAGGTGAGGCAAGTATAATCCCAACGGCCTACTCCTCCTCAGCAAGTGTGCTGCACACAACCTCACTATCACCAATACGATGTCTAGGCAGGACGACAAGTTCAAGGGTTCGTGGCAACACCCACGATCCAAACAGTGGCATCTCATTGACTTCCTCATTGTCAGAGAAAGAGATCGCCGATATGTCCTCATCACCCGAGCCATGAGTGACTCAGACCACTGAGACACTAATCATCTGCTCGTCAGAGCCAAACTCTCACTTCACGTCACCCCAAAACGGAGAAGCAGCAAGCCTCCAGAAGAGTTTTTAACGAAAAGCGTCTGGAGGAGCCAGCAGTAATACCTGCTTTCAGAGAGCAGCTCGAACATCGGTTGATAAACAACCCAACAATGAACAACGCAAATCCCAGTGCCGAATGGGGTATTCTCGACACTCGTGGCAAAAACCTACAGGGAGACCCTCCGCCAGATCGAAAGAACACACCAGGACTGGTTTGATGAAAATGACCCGGAAATCAATGTACTCGTCGATGATAAACGTGCTGCTTTAACTGAATGACCGAAGAACCCTCAGTCTCAGACCAAAGCTGATACCTTTGTCACCTTTATCTGCACGGCTTACTTCACACCACCCAAACCACTAGTTAACCAGCAGTCAGCCAGTAAGCACACGAGATATGAGATTGCTCTTGATTTGTGGAAAACCATTGCCGGATGTTGGGGGCGCCATCTATGACAGGTGATGTCTATTCTAACCCTGGGATTGCAGGTCAGTCCTACACTCACCACTTCTGAGGCTTGTTCTCCCTGCCTAATCTGTCATAAAGTTGAGCGACTGTTAACTACACACAGCGGGATCTGCTGGCCAGCTATTTGTAATGTGTATTAGTACAGCTGAGTACAATATTTTTCACCCTTGTATATGTGTTTTGTGTTAATTTTGTTTTGAGAATATTATATAAAAATCACTTGCATATTATTCACGTCATACTGTTTATACTGTGTTGGGTGTTGTCATGTCAACCATGAGTGTGGTGTCAAATATTCAATTAAGCAAAGTAATGATATAATAACTTAACATACTGTATAGTGAGATTCAACAACTAGAAATGTTCACAGTACAGACTGTGTGAGGTATGTGTATGAGTGTGTATAGTGTGAGGTGTGTGTGTATGAGTGTGCATAGTGTGAGGTGTGTGAATGAGTGTGCAGAGTGTGAGGTGTGTGTATGAGTGTGTGTGGTGTGAGGTGTGTGTATGAGTGTGCATAGTGTGAGGTGTGTGTATGAGTGTGTGTAGTGTGAGGTGTGTGTATGAATGTATAGTGTGAGGTGTGTGTATGAGTGTGCATAGTGTGAGGTGTGTGTATGAGTGTGCAGAGTGTGAGGTGTGTGTATGAGTGTGTGTAGTGTGAGGTGTGTGTATGAGTGTATAGTGTGAGGTGTGTGTATGAGTGTATAGTGTGAGGTGTGTGTATGAGTGTGCATAGTGTGAGGTGTGTGTATGAGTGTGTGTAGTGTGAGGTGTGTGTATGAGTGCATAGTGTGAGGTGTGTGTATGAGTGTGTATAGTGTGAGGTGTGTGTGTGTGTATAGTGTGAGGTATGTGTATGAGTGTGCATAGTGTGAGGTGTGTGTATGAGTGTGTGTAGTGTGAGGTGTGAGTATGAGTGTGTGTAGTGTGAGGTGTGTGTATGAGTGTGTATAGTGTGAGGTGTGTGTATGAGTGTGCATAGTGTGAGGTGTGTGTATGAGTGTGTGTGGTGTGAGGTGTGTGTATGAGTGTGCATAGTGTGAGGTGTGTGAATGAGTGTGCAGAGTGTGAGGTGTGTGTATGAGTGTGTGTGGTGTGAGGTGTGTGTATGAGTGTGCATAGTGTGAGGTGTGTGTATGAGTGTGTGTAGTGTGAGGTGTGTGTATGAGTGTATAGTGTGAGGTGTGTGTATGAGTGTGCAGAGTGTGAGGTGTGTGTATGAGTGTGTGTAGTGTGAGGTGTGTGTATGAGTGTGTATAGTGTGAGGTGTGTGTATGAGTGTGCAGAGTGTGAGGTGTGTGTATGAGTGTGTGTAGTGTGAGGTGTGTGTATGAGTGTATAGTGTGAGGTGTGTGTATGAGTGTATAGTGTGAGGTGTGTGTATGAGTGTGCATAGTGTGAGGTGTGTGTATGAGTGTGTGTAGTGTGAGGTGTGTGTATGAGTGTGTGTAGTGTGAGGTGTGTGTGTGTGCATAGTGTGAGGTATGTGTATGAGTGTGCATAGTGTGAGGTGTGTGTATGAGTGTGTGTAGTGTGAGGTGTGTGTATGAGTGTGTGTAGTGTGAGGTGTGTGTATGAGTGTGTGTAGTGTGAGGTGTGTGTATGAGTGTGTATAGTGTGAGGTGTGTGTATGAATGTGTATAGTGTGAGGTGTGTGTATGAGTGTGTGTAGTGTGAGGTGTGTGTATGAATGTGTATAGTGTGAGGTGTGTGTATGAGTGTGTATAGTGTGAGGTGTGTGTATAGTGTGAGGTGTGTGTATAGAGTGAGGTGTGTGTATGAGTGTGTATAGTGTGAGGTGTGTGCATAGTGTGAGGTGTGTGTATGAGTGTGTGAAGTGTGAAGTGTGTGTATGAATGTGTATAGTGTGAGGTGTGTGTATGAGTGTGTATAGTGTGAGGTGTGTGTATGAATGTGTATAGTGTGAGGTGTGTGTATGAGTGTGTATAGTGTGAGGTGTGTGTATGTTGTGAGGTGTGTGTATGAGTGTGTGTAGTGTGAGGTGTGTGTATAGAGTGAGGTGTGTGTATGAGTGTGTATAGTGTGAGGTGTGTGTATGAGTGTGTGTAGTGTGAGGTGTGTGTATGAGTGTGTATAGTGTGAGGTGTGTGTATAGTGTGAGGTGTGTGTATAGTGTGAGGTGTGTGTATGAATGTGTATAGTGTGAGGTGTGTGTATGAGTGTGTATAGTGTGAGGTGTGTGTATGAGTGTGTGTAGTGTGAGGTGTGTGTATGAGTGTGTGTAGTGTGAGGTGTGTGTATGAATGTGTATAGTGTGAGGTGTGTGTATGAGTGTGTAGAGTGTGAGGTGTGTGTATGAGTGTGTAGAGTGTGAGGTGTGTGTATGAGTGTGTATAGTGTGAGGTGTGTGTATGAGTGTGTATAGTGTGAGGTGTGTGTATAGTGTGAGGTGTGTGTATGAGTGTGTATAGTGTGAGGTGTGTGTATGAGTGTGTAGAGTGTGAGGTGTGTGTATGAATGTGTATAGTGTGAGGTGTGTGTATGAGTGTGTATAGTGTGAGGTGTGTGTATGAATGTGTATAGTGTGAGGTGTGTGTATGAGTGTGTATAGTGTGAGGTGTGTGTATAGTGTGAGGTGTGTGTATGAGTGTGTATAGTGTGAGGTGTGTGTATGAGTGTGTATAGTGTGAGGTGTGTGTATGAGTGTGTATAGTGTGAGGTGTGTGTATGAGTGTGAGGTGTGTGTATGAGTGTGTATAGTGTGAGGTGTGTGTATGAGTGTGTATAGTGTGAGGTGTGTGTATGAGTGTGTATAGTGTGAGGTGTGTGTATGAGTGTGTATAGTGTGAGGTGTGTGTATGATTGTGTATAGTGTGAGGTGTGTGTATGAGTGTGTGTAGTGTGAGGTGTGTGTATGAGTGTGTATAGTGTGAGGTGTGTGTATGAGTGTGTGTAGTGTGAGGTGTGTATGAATGTGTATAGTGTGAGGTGTGTGTATGAGTGTGTATAGTGTGAGGTGTGTGTATGAGTGTGTATAGTGTGAGGTGTGTGTATGAGTGTGTATAGTGTGAGGTGTGTGTATGAGTGTGTATAGTGTGAGGTGTGTGTATGAGTGTGTATAGTGTGAGGTGTGTGTATGAGTGTGTATAGTGTGAGGTGTGTGTATGAGTGTGTATAGTGTGAGGTGTGTGTATGAGTGTGTATAGTGTGAGGTGTGTGTATGAGTGTGTATAGTGTGAGGTGTGTGTATGAGTGTGTATAGTGTGAGGTGTGTGTATGAGTGTGTATAGTGTGAGGTGTGTGTATGAGTGTGTATAGTGTGAGGTGTGTGTATGAGTGTGAGGTGTGTGTATAGTGTGAGGTGTGTGTATGAGTGTGTATAGTGTGAGGTGTGTGTATGAGTGTGTATAGTGTGAGGTGTGTGTATGAGTGTGTATAGTGTGAGGTGTGTGTATGAGTGTGAGGTGTGTGTATGAGTGTGTGTAGTGTGAGGTGTGTGTATGAGTGTGTGTAGTGTGAGGTGTGTGTATGAATGTGTATAGTGTGAGGTGTGTGTATGAGTGTGAGGTGTGTGTATGAGTGTGTATAGTGTGAGGTGTGTGTATGAGTGTGTGTAGTGTGAGGTGTGTGTATGAATGTGTATAGTGTGAGGTGTGTGTATGAGTGTGTATAGTGTGAGGTGTGTGTATGAGTGTGAGGTGTGTGTATGAGTGTGTATAGTGTGAGGTGTGTGTATGAGTGTGCATAGTGTGAGGTGTGTGTATGAGTGTGTGTAGTGTGAGGTGTGTGTATGAGTGCATAGTGTGAGGTGTGTGTATGAGTGTGTATAGTGTGAGGTGTGTGTGTGTGTATAGTGTGAGGTATGTGTATGAGTGTGCATAGTGTGAGGTGTGTGTATGAGTGTGTGTAGTGTGAGGTGTGAGTATGAGTGTGTGTAGTGTGAGGTGTGTGTATGAGTGTGTATAGTGTGAGGTGTGTGTATGAGTGTGCATAGTGTGAGGTGTGTGTATGAGTGTGTGTGGTGTGAGATGTGTGTATGAGTGTGCATAGTGTGAGGTGTGTGAATGAGTGTGCAGAGTGTGAGGTGTGTGTATGAGTGTGTGTGTGTGAGGTGTGTGTATGAGTGTGCATAGTGTGAGGTGTGTGTATGAGTGTGTGTAGTGTGAGGTGTGTGTATGAGTGTATAGTGTGAGGTGTGTGTATGAGTGTGCAGAGTGTGAGGTGTGTGTATGAGTGTGTGTAGTGTGAGGTGTGTGTATGAGTGTGTATAGTGTGAGGTGTGTGTATGAGTGTGTAGTGTGAGGTGTGTGTATGAGTGTGTGTAGTGTGAGGTGTGTGTATGAGTGTATAGTGTGAGGTGTGTGTATGAGTGTATAGTGTGAGGTGTGTGTATGAGTGTGCATAGTGTGAGGTGTGTGTATGAGTGTGTGTAGTGTGAGGTGTGTGTATGAGTGTGTGTAGTGTGAGGTGTGTGTGTGTGCATAGTGTGAGGTATGTGTATGAGTGTGCATAGTGTGAGGTGTGTGTATGAGTGTGTGTAGTGTGAGGTGTGTGTATGAGTGTGTGTAGTGTGAGGTGTGTGTATGAGTGTGTGTAGTGTGAGGTGTGTGTATGAGTGAGTATAGTGTGAGGTGTGTGTATGATTGTGTATAGTGTGAGGTGTGTGTATGAGTGTGTGTAGTGTGAGGTGTGTGTATGAATGTGTATAGTGTGAGGTGTGTGTATGAGTGTGTATAGTGTGAGGTGTGTGTATAGTGTGAGGTGTGTGTATAGAGTGAGGTGTGTGTATGAGTGTGTATAGTGTGAGGTGTGTGTATAGTGTGAGGTGTGTGTATGAGTGTGTGTAGTGTGAGGTGTGTGTATGAATGTGTATAGTGTGAGGTGTGTGTATGAGTGTGTATAGTGTGAGGTGTGTGTATGAATGTGTATAGTGTGAGGTGTGTGTATGAGTGTGTATAGTGTGAGGTGTGTGTATAGTGTGAGGTGTGTGTATGAGTGTGTGTAGTGTGAGGTGTGTGTATGAGTGTGTATAGTGTGAGGTGTGTGTATGAGTGTGTGTAGTGTGAGGTGTGTGTATGAGTGTGTATAGTGTGAGGTGTGTGTATGAGTGTGTGTAGTGTGAGGTGTGTGTATGAGTGTGTATAGTGTGAGGTGTGTGTATGAGTGTGTATAGTGTGAGGTGTGTGTATGAATGTGTATAGTGTGAGGTGTGTGTATGAGTGTGTATAGTGTGAGGTGTGTGTATGAGTGTGTGTAGTGTGAGGTGTGTGTATGAGTGTGTGTAGTGTGAGGTGTGTGTATGAATGTGTATAGTGTGAGGTGTGTGTATGAGTGTGTAGAGTGTGAGGTGTGTGTATGAGTGTGTATAGTGTGAGGTGTGTGTATGAGTGTGTATAGTGTGAGGTGTGTGTATGAGTGTGTATAGTGTGAGGTGTGTGTATAGTGTGAGGTGTGTGTATGAGTGTGTATAGTGTGAGGTGTGTGTATGAGTGTGTAGAGTGTGAGGTGTGTGTATGAATGTGTATAGTGTGAGGTGTGTGTATGAGTGTGTATAGTGTGAGGTGTGTGTATGAATGTGTATAGTGTGAGGTGTGTGTATGAGTGTGTATAGTGTGAGGTGTGTGTATAGTGTGAGGTGTGTGTATGAGTGTGTATAGTGTGAGGTGTGTGTATGAGTGTGTATAGTGTGAGGTGTGTGTATGAGTGTGAGGTGTGTGTATGAGTGTGTATAGTGTGAGGTGTGTGTATGAGTGTGTATAGTGTGAGGTGTGTGTATGAGTGTGTATAGTGTGAGGTGTGTGTATGAGTGTGTATAGTGTGAGGTGTGTGTATGAATGTGTATAGTGTGAGGTGTGTGTATGAGTGTGTGTAGTGTGAGGTGTGTGTATGAGTGTGTATAGTGTGAGGTGTGTGTATGAGTGTGTGTAGTGTGAGGTGTGTTTATGTGTGTGAGGTGTGTGTATGAGTGTGTATAGTGTGAGGTGTGTGTATGAGTGTGTATAGTGTGAGGTGTGTGTATGAGTGTGTATAGTGTGAGGTGTGTGTATGAGTGTGTATAGTGTGAGGTGTGTGTATGAGTGTGTATAGTGTGAGGTGTGTGTATGAGTGTGTATAGTGTGAGGTGTGTGTATGAGTGTGTATAGTGTGAGGTGTGTGTATGAGTGTGTATAGTGTGAGGTGTGTGTATGAGTGTGTATAGTGTGAGGTGTGTGTATGAGTGTGTATAGTGTGAGGTGTGTGTATGAGTGTGTATAGTGTGAGGTGTGTGTGGGTGTGTGTATGTGTGTGTATAGTGTGAGGTGTGTGTATGAGTGTGTATAGTGTGAGGTGTGTGTATGAGTGTGTATAGTGTGAGGTGTGTGTATGAGTGTGAGGTGTGTGTATGAGTGTGTGTAGTGTGAGGTGTGTGTATGAGTGTGTATAGTGTGAGGTGTGTGTATGAGTGTGTATAGTGTGAGGTGTGTGTATGAGTGTGAGGTGTGTGTATGAGTGTGTATAGTGTGAGGTGTGTGTATGAGTGTGTGTAGTGTGAGGTGTGTGTATGAATGTGTATAGTGTGAGGTGTGTGTATGAGTGTGTATAGTGTGAGGTGTGTGTATGAGTGTGTGTAGTGTGAGGTGTGTGTATGAGTGTGTATAGTGTGAGGTGTGTGTATGAGTGTGAGGTGTGTGTATAGTGTGAGGTGTGTGTATGAGTGTGTGTAGTGTGAGGTGTGTGTATGAGTGTGTGTAGTGTGAGGTGTGTGTATGAGTGTGTATAGTGTGAGGTGTGTGTATGAGTGTGTGTAGTGTGAGGTGTGTGTATGAGTGTGTATAGTGTGAGGTGTGTGTATGAGTGTGTGTAGTGTGAGGTGTGTGTATGAGTGTGTATAGTGTGAGGTGTGTGTATGAGTGTGAGGTGTGTGTATAGTGTGAGGTGTGTGTATGAGTGTGTGTAGTGTGAGGTGTGTGTATGAGTGTGTATAGTGTGAGGTGTGTGTATGAGTGTGTGTAGTGTGAGGTGTGTGTATGAGTGTGTGTAGTGTGAGGTGTGTGTATGAGTGTGTATAGTGTGAGGTGTGTGTATGAGTGTGAGGTGTGTGTATGAGTGTGTATAGTGTGAGGTGTGTGTATGAGTGTGTGTAGTGTGAGGTGTGTGTATGATGTGTATAGTGTGAGGTGTGTGTATGAGTGTGTATAGTGTGAGGTGTGTGTATGAGTGTGTGTAGTGTGAGGTGTGTGTATGAGTGTGTATAGTGTGAGGTGTGTGTATGAGTGTGTATAGTGTGAGGTGTGTATGAGTGTGTGTAGTGTGAGGTGTGTGTATGAGTGTGTATAGTGTGAGGTGTGTGTATGAGTGTGTGTAGTGTGAGGTGTGTGTATGAGTGTGTATAGTGTGAGGTGTGTGTGTATAGTGTGAGGTGTGTGTATGAGTGTGTGTAGTGTGAGGTGTGTGTATGAGTGTGTATAGTGTGAGGTGTGTGTATAGTGTGAGGTGTGTGTAGTGTGAGGTGTGTGTATGAGTGTGTATAGTGTGAGGTGTGTGTATGAGTGTGTATAGTGTGAGGTGTGTGTATGAGTGTGTATAGTGTGAGGTGTGTGTATGAGTGTGTGTAGTGTGAGGTGTGTGTATGAATGTGTATAGTGTGAGGTGTGTGTATGAGTGTGTATAGTGTGAGGTGTGTGTATGAGTGTGTATAGTGTGAGGTGTGTGTATGAGTGTGTATAGTGTGAGGTGTGTGTATGAGTGTGTATAGTGTGAGGTGTGTGTATGAGTGTGTATAGTGTGAGGTGTGTGTATAGTGTGAGGTGTGTGTATGAGTGTGTATAGTGTGAGGTGTGTGTATGAGTGTGTATAGTGTGAGGTGTGTGTATAGTGTGAGGTGTGTGTATGAGTGTGTATAGTGTGAGGTGTGTGTATGAGTGTGTAGAGTGTGAGGTGTGTGTATGAGTGTGTGTAGTGTGAGGTGTGTGTATGAGTGTGTATAGTGTGAGGTGTGTGTATGATGTGTATAGTGTGAGGTGTGTGTATGAGTGTGTATAGTGTGAGGTGTGTGTATGAGTGTGTATAGTGTGAGGTGTGTGTATGAGTGTGTATAGTGTGAGGTGTGTGTATGAGTGTGTGTGATAGTGTGAGGTGTGTGTATGAGTGTGTGTAGTGTGAGGTGTGTGTATGAGTGTGTATAGTGTGAGGTGTGTGTATGAGTGTGTATAGTGTGAGGTGTGTGTATAGTGTGAGGTGTGTGTATGAGTGTGTGTAGTGTGAGGTGTGTGTATGAATGTGTATAGTGTGAGGTGTGTGTATGAGTGTGAGGTGTGTGTATGAATGTGTATAGTGTGAGGTGTGTGTATGAGTGTGTATAGTGTGAGGTGTGTGTATGAGTGTGTATAGTGTGAGGTGTGTGTATAGTGTGAGGTGTGTGTATGAGTGTGTATAGTGTGAGGTGTGTGTATAGTGTGAGGTGTGTGTATGAGTGTGTGTAGTGTGAGGTGTGTGTATGAGTGTGTGTAGTGTGAGGTGTGTGTATGAGTGTGTATAGTGTGAGGTGTGTGTATGAGTGTGTATAGTGTGAGGTGTGTGTATGAGTGTGTATAGTGTGAGGTGTGTGTATGAGTGTGTATAGTGTGAGGTGTGTGTATAGTGTGAGGTGTGTGTATGAGTGTGTGTAGTGTGAGGTGTGTGTATGAATGTGTATAGTGTGAGGTGTGTGTATGTGTGTATAGTGTGAGGTGTGTGTATGAGTGTGTGTAGTGTGAGGTGTGTGTATAGTGTGAGGTGTGTGTATGAGTGTGTATAGTGTGAGGTGTGTGTATGAGTGTGTATAGTGTGAGGTGTGTGTATGAGTGTGTATAGTGTGAGGTGTGTGTATAGTGTGAGGTGTGTGTATGAGTGTGTGTAGTGTGAGGTGTGTGTATGAGTGTGTATAGTGTGAGGTGTGTGTATGAGTGTGAGGTGTGTGTATGAATGTGTATAGTGTGAGGTGTGTGTATGAATGTGTATAGTGTGAGGTGTGTGTATGAGTGTGTGTAGTGTGAGGTGTGTGTATGAATGTGTATAGTGTGAGGTGTGTGTATGATGTGTATGAGTGTGAGGTGTGTGTATGAGTGTGTATAGTGTGAGGTGTGTGTATGAATGTGTATAGTGTGAGGTGTGTGTATGAGTGTGTATAGTGTGAGGTGTGTGTATGAGTGTGTATAGTGTGAGGTGTGTGTATAGTGTGAGGTGTGTGTATGAGTGTGTGTAGTGTGAGGTGTGTGTATGAATGTGTATAGTGTGAGGTGTGTGTATGAGTGTGTATAGTGTGAGGTGTGTGTATGAATGTGTATAGTGTGAGGTGTGTGTATGAATGTGTATAGTGTGAGGTGTGTGTATGAGTGTGTATAGTGTGAGGTGTGTGTATGAATGTGTATAGTGTGAGGTGTGTGTATGAGTGTGTGTAGTGTGAGGTGTGTGTATGAGTGTGTATAGTGTGAGGTGTGTGTATAGTGTGAGGTGTGTGTATAGTGTGAGGTGTGTGTATGAGTGTGTATAGTGTGAGGTGTGTGTATAGTGTGAGGTGTGTGTATGAGTGTGTATAGTGTGAGGTGTGTGTATAGTGTGAGGTGTGTGTATGAATGTGTATAGTGTGAGGTGTGTGTATGAGTGTGTGTAGTGTGAGGTGTGTGTATGAATGTGTATAGTGTGAGGTGTGTGTATGAGTGTGTATAGTGTGAGGTGTGTGTATGAGTGTGTATAGTGTGAGGTGTGTGTATGAGTGTGTATAGTGTGAGGTGTGTGTATGAGTGTGTATAGTGTGAGGTGTGTGTATGAGTGTGTATAGTGTGAGGTGTGTGTATAGTGTTAGGTGTGTGTATGAGTGTGTGTAGTGTGAGGTGTGTGTATGAGTGTGTATAGTGTGAGGTGTGTGTATGAGTGTGTATAGTGTGAGGCGTGTGTATGAGTGTGTATGAGTGTGTATAGTGTGAGGTGTGTGTATTTGTGTGAGGTGTGTGTATGGGTGTGTGTAGTGTGAGGTGTGTGTTTGAGTGTGTGTATAGTGTGTTTGTGAACGGTGACCTGTGGTGTAATGGTCAGCATGCTCGCCCTACAAACGAGCGGACCCGGGTTCGATCCCCGGGCAGGGTGAAACTAAGGGGAAGCTTCTTGACGCCATTTGCCTCTGTCTACCCAGCAGTAATTGGGAACGTGGATGTTAATCGATTTGCGGATTGTGTCCCGGGTAATGGTTAGTCAGTGCAGTTGTCCGGTCTTTTCGTACTATTCCTTGACACTGGGTCATACAGCTCGTTAACTTACGGTGTGGTTGTTATGTTGGAGACAGCTTCTACACCCTAAGTAAATTCACGCCTAGGTGGCCCTTGGGCCGGCCATCTTCATTACACGAGGGGCAACCATTATATTATTAGTAGAATAGTGTGAGGTGTGTGTATGAGTGTGAATAGGAGAGAGATGCAGCAGTGGAAGGAAGGATAAGGAGGGATGTAGCAGGGGGAGGAAGGATAAGGAGGGATGCAGCAGGGGGAGTGGGGATGTGGAGGGATGCAGCATGGGGGTATAAGGAGGGATGCAGGAGGGGGAGGAAGGATGAGTAGGGATATTACAGGGTTAGGATAAGGAGGGATGCAGCAGGTTAGGAAGAGTAAGGAGGGATACAGCAAGGGGAGTAAGGATAAGGAGGGATGTAGCAAGAGGAAGAGGAAGGATAGGAGGGATATTGCAGGGGGTAGGAGAAGGAGAAAGAGGTGTTGCCGGAGAGCTGAGGGGAGGGGTAAGGAGGGGGTTGGAGGGTCTGAGGGGAGGGGTGAAGCATAAAGGGAATGGAAGGGTAAGGTGGGGAGGGGGTGAAGGTAGGGGTGAAGCAAGAGGGGGAGGGGATATGCGGGGTTACAGCAGGGGGAGGGGGTACAGGGAGACTGCCGACAGATCATTAAGGTCACGAGGTCAAGGCTGTTTAACGAGTCATTAATCACCTGGTGGGGAGGTTAGCGAGGCATCAGTAATTAGTAATGTCGACGGTGAGTAAGAAGTTATACAGAAACTGCGTCACAAAAATAAGGGACTAAATATCAAATTTCCATGATATTCTGCGCCATTTGATGAAATTTCCGGTTGTTTAATCAGTGAAAATACAAGGTTTTACAGTATTGTACTGTACTGTACGAATATGTGACTGTGACCCCAGGCTGCGGGTTAAAGATGACCGCTGTAACACAGGTTTTGTCAATATTTTGATGTCGGACTCTCCTGACTGTGAAGTGAGTTTGGTCTTGTCGGCGTAGTTTTCAACAGCGGCACAAATACAGTGCTGTGTCAGTGTGGGATTATGTTTTAACTCGGTCAGTAAGTAAAATTCTCCGTCATTGACAAATTCATAGAGTTGAAAATGTAGTTACGATGGCAAGGGTCTATGCACTGTAGCACTCATACTATAACGCAGATAGAGGAAATACAGGATAGCGGAAAAGCACAGTGTAACACAAAGCTGTGAGTACAGTGTGGTAATGAAACACACAGTGATAGGCACAGGATCACGGTGGGGAAAATTGTATGACTGTGAAGTAAGTACAAAACAGCGGAGGTATAATGCTGCATAACATCTTGTGAACAGGATGAAGACAGGTAGGAGGATAACATTACTCGGACACACACATAAACATGATATGTATATATATATATATATATATATATATATATATATATATATATATATATATATATATATATATATATATATATATATATATATATATGTATATATATATATATATATATATATATATCAGTGGCGACTCCGGCACTCGGGCTCCTCGGGCTTAGCCCGAGTCCTAGATTTGGTCAAATGAACGAGTATCTGCTTTCTATGTAATCTGCCAACACTGGCTGATTACAGGGAGCCTGGTCGCAGTTCATATATCACCGTTCAGTGTCTGGCGGTCGTCCTATAGCTCACCAGTGTCAAAAAATATCGTTCGTGGCAGATAGTCTCTTGACATCGTTCACTCATGCCTGACTCAGGCTTATAAGTTAAAGCCCCAGCTGTTGTCCCTAATCCTGAAAATTAGAAGTAATTCAAATCCAACCTTTTTTTTAACAATAGCTTTCTATGGAGCTTAGGATTTAAATTCCAATCTATGAAATGTTTCCGTTCTACAATATTCTTACAGGAACGAAAAAATGTCCAGTAACTAGGGCTAACTGGAAATAGCCTGGTAGGAGTAAAAGATTAACTGGCACCTCTTCTCACACTTCTCTTAACGGCCACGGCATCTGTCAGTTCGCTGACGTTTGCAACAGGGTACACTGTTGTTCTTTGATTGTTTGCTGTGCTTCTGTTCTTTGTGTGTAAAGATCAGTTGTTTTATTTATATTTCTACCCATAACATAGAAATGGAGAAAGACATAGTGCTAGATATAAAAAATAAGCCATTTGGTGCAAGAAATATTGCTGAAAAACGAGAAATTCTTCGTACAGGCAGGCCGACTCCTGCATTGAAAACTAAAGTTGGAAGTAGAACATTCCAGATAAAATGGTATGAACAGATTGATTGGATTTGTGCAAGTAGCATCACAGAGAAACTCTACTGCTGGCCGTGTTTGTTGTTTAAACCAAAAGCTAATCAGTCGTGGACAGATGGAGGTTATAATAATTATAAAAATGTCTTGAGCGACTGTAAGCATCACAGTAAATCACTGAGTCATTTAAGTAATTATAAAAGCTTGAAAACTTTCGGACAGTATGATATTGTGACAGCTATTAGTGGGGAAACTCAGAATCAGAGGAATTTCTCGAGACGATCCAGGACTGTTTCCTAAGTCAACATATAACCGAACCCACACGGGGTAATAATATATTGGATTTAGTTTTGTCAAACAGAGAAAACCTCATTAGCAATGTCGAGGTAGGGAACGAACTTGCAAACAGCGATCACAAAGAAATTCGATTCCAGTTAGATTTTCAGGGCAGACGTAAGGAAAATTCCACTAAAGTACCAGATTTCAGAAGGGCAAACTTTGACAGTTTAAAGAGGCAGCTAAGAGAGGGGGTGTCGCGCTTGGCCGTGAACCTGACAGATGACACGGACCTGATAACGAGATCTGAGATTGCCGAGTTCCACGACAATTTAAATAGTGAGTTACTTAATGCACAAAGGCAGAACATACCATACAAAAAACTCAGATCAAACAACAATGACCCTAAATGGATAAATAATTATTTAAAGAACATCATTGGCCAAAGGAAGGCTATAGGTAGAAGGATAAATCGTGGCGAAATTCACCTCCGGGACTATTATAGGGTATTGGCGAGTAGGGTTAAAACCGAGATAAGGAAAGCAAAGAGGAATAATGAGGTAAGGATAGCAAGGGAGGCAAAGACAAACCCCAAAGGATTCTACCAAATGTACCAAACTAATACACGAGAAAAGATTGGACCAATACGGTCAGACTCCGGCGAGCTCACTGATAACGACGGAGAAATGAGCAATAATTTGAATAAATATTTTTCAACAGTTTTCACCAGCGAAAATTTAAACATGATACCCGAGGCACCGACTCTATTCAGAGATAGTGAAGAAAACAAATTAAGTGAGATAGTAGTGACTAGTAACGATGTTAGTAAGCAAATAGACAAACTAAAGCCTAATAAGTCACCTGGTCCCGATGAGATATTTACCAGAGTATTAAAGGAATGTAAGGAAGAGCTTAGTATGCCCTTAGCAAAGTTGTTTAACATGTCCTTAAAAACAGGTGTAGTACCAGAATCCTGGAGGATAGCGAATGTAATACCGATCTTCAAGAAGGGGGATAGATCACTATCCTCTAACTACCGCCCAATCAGTCTAACATCAATAGTAGGCAAATTACTGGAAGCAATCATTTCAAACTCTATTCGAAATCACCTGGAGAAGCACAGATTGATCAATGATTCCCAGCATGGCTTCACAAGCGGACGTTCTTGCCTAACTAATCTATTAACATTCTTTTCATCAGTTTTCGAATCAGTGGACGAGGGGCACAATTATGATGTGGTATATCTCGACTTTAGCAAAGCCTTCGACAGAGTACCCCACGAAAGACTAATTAGAAAGGTAGAAGCTCATGGCATCAAAGGTGACATCCTTAAATGGATTAGGGCGTGGTTACAGGACAGGAAACAGCGAGTGAGCATTAACGGCACTAAGTCCCATTGGAGCAACGTCACAAGTGGAGTTCCCCAAGGCTCAGTACTTGGACCATTATTGTTTATTATATACATAAACGACATAGATATCGGCATAGACAGCAACATAAGTAAATTTGCTGATGATACTAAAATAGGACGTGTTATCAAATCTGACGAGGACTCGGCAAAACTACAGGAGGATCTAAACAAATTTTTCGAATGGTCTGAAAAATGGCAGATGAAATTCAACATTGACAAATGTAAAGTACTCAGTATAGGGAATGTAAACAGGGAAACCAGATACCAGATGAACAACGATGCCATAGAGAAATCCGACTGCGAGAGAGATTTAGGAGTAATGATAAGTAGGAACCTTAAGCCAAGTAAACAATGTGTTTTTGCTCGTAACAAGGCTAATAAAGTACTTGGGTTCATACAAAGGAGTGTTAGTTACAAGACTAGCGAGGTCATCCTAAAACTGTATCTTGCTCTTGTGAGACCACACCTGGATTACGCAGTCCAGTTCTGGTCACCGTATTACAGAATGGATATAGAATCCTTGGAAAGAATCCAGAGGAGAATGACAAGACTAATCCCGGGTATCAGGAACCTTGAGTATAGAGACAGGTTAAAGCATCTTAATTTGCACTCCCTTGAGAGACGTAGAGCGAGGGGCGACCTGATAGAGGTGTATAAATGGAAGGCAGGGCTAAACAAAGGGGACATTACAAAGGTACTCAAATTATCCAACCAGGAGCGAACTCGTAACAATGGTTTTAAATTGGACAAATTTAGATTTAGGCGTGAAATAGGTAAACACTGGTTTGGAAACAGAGTAGTGGATGAATGGAACAAGTTACCAAATATCATCATTAACTCGAATACGCTGAATTGCTTCAAACATAGGTTGGATGCTCATATGAGCAATAGGGGTTGGGTGTAAACGGGACTGCCCAGTATGGGCCAATAGGCCCGCTGCAGTTTCCTCCATTCTTATGTTCTTATGTTCTTATGAGTCTGCTAAACTGGAGAAAGAACGGCATAACAAAGCAGTTGAAGAAAATAGACAATATTTTAAACAGTTAACAAATGCAGTGTTATACCTGAGTAAACAAGAGTTGCCTTTGCATGGACATGATGAAGGAAGTGACAGCCTAAATAGAGGAAATTACCGTGAACTATTGCAGTGCTTTGCTGAAATCGACAGCGTGTTTGCTTCTAGACTTTCTACTAAAGAGGGGTCGAAACAGTTTTCAGGAGTCTCAAGCACAATACAAAATGATCTAATACAAGCGATTGGGAATGTAATAGCTGATGAAATTAGAAGCGAAGTTGATAAAGCTCCGTTTATGTCTGTACAAGCTGACGAGACGACAGACTGTGCGATGCATGCCCAACTGTCAATTATAATAAGATATGTGTATGAAGACAAAATATGTGAACGATTTCTTGGATTCTATGAAGTCAGTGATGATAAAAGTGCTGCAAGACTGGTTGATGTGATCGCATCTGCGTTGAACTCCTTCAGTGACGCTAAAAATAAATTAGTGAGCCAAACTTACGACGGAGCAGCTGTAATGGCAGGAACACTAAACGGAGTGCAGAGCAAGCTAAAGGATAAAGGATTTAAACACGCGCACTTCATTCACTGCTATGCGCATAAACTTAACTTAGTCTTGAGTAAAAGTGCCGAGAAGTTGAGTAGAGTGAAAATGTTTTTTTCTCATTTACGCGCTTTTAGTAAATTTACGTCTTCCAGTACCAAACGGAAAAGCGTTTTCAGACAGTTTAATGTCAATATTCCATCACTGTGCGAAACAAGATGGTGCTATAGATCGAGAACCGTGTCATCCATAAAACTGATGCATGGAAACCTAAAAAGTGCCTTCACAAGTATTTTAGACACTAGTGAAAAGTGGGATGAAGATACACTTTGTCAAACAGACAATCTATTGGCAAAGTTGAATGATTTCACATTCATGTTCTTCATCAATTGCTTTCATAACATACTTTCACAGGCTGGAAAACTGTTTGATGTCCTACAGTGTAAGCAACTTGACATAAAGCGGGGTCAGAATAAAATAAATGACTTCATTCATTGTGTTGAAGGTTATCGTAACGACGAACATTACGAAAACATCCTGCAAGATACAGCTGCTGTCATTGAACAGGCAGATGAGTCCGAGCCTCCTCCCAGAAAAAGAGTCAGGGGTGCACAAGTTAATTACAAAACGACGTATTTTGAAATAATTGATAACATTCTAATGTCCTTGCGAGAGCGATTTGCTGGCATTCAGGAGTATGCATTTTTTGAATTACTAGACGTTAATAAGTTTGAAGAGCTTGCTAACTCATTTCCCATGCAACATATGGACTCTCTACAAAATAAATACCCCTGTATTTTTGACTGCAAGAGCTTAGTGAACGAGCTAAAATATATGTATTTTGACAGTGACTTCAAAAAGTGCAAGTCAATCAACTCCATTTTAGAATTACTCTATAAATTGGAGTTGACTTCCGCTATGCCGGAATCCATTAAACTAATTCAGCTGCTGCTAACCATCCCCGTAACATCAGTCGCTAATGAGAGAAGTTTCTCAACGTTAGATAGAATCCGCTCATATCTGAGAAGCACAATGGCCCAAGAACGGCTATCTTCACTGGCTCGCATTTCCATCGAGAAAAGCCTCTTGAACGACTTGGACAACAAGAAGGAGCTGCACGACAGGATTCTACACGAGTTCGCCATCAAAACAAGACGACTGGACTTCATGTTTAAATAAAGTGAGTAATTTTTGCATCAAAACTATATTTTTTTGTCTTATTGCATGAGGCTAGAGGCGGTAATTTCAAATTGCAATTAAATGCCAGGTAGCGACGTGTCCTCCTAATATTACTTATCAAGTAATTATTAGATGTTTTAATTGCCTGTATGTAGCCTGGCGAATTGGCTAGGATTTAGCATACCTAGGTAACATTGGCTGACGTCGCGTTCCTGACCATATCACAAAAACTGGTTTTTAGAAAAAACCGGCTTTTTTTGTCTTATTGTAAAATTATCAGTGCCTATATAAATTTGTGGTGTGTATTACGTCTCTTAGCTTCATTTATACATGTATCTTATGCGAAATCTGTGATGAGCCCGAGTGATGCATATGACCTGGAGTCGCCCCTGATATATATATATATATATATATATATATATATTTATATATACATATATATATATA